>RCUC01115150.1:0-17572 GCA_003697995.1 Taxidea taxus jeffersonii
CAGCCAGACATCCTGGTTGTGTGGTTCTTTTTTGTGGACATGCCATGCTTCAGTTTCGAGAGGCCAGGTTGGGGGCGGAGGGGGGTTTAACCTTATCTCTTCATCTTTCACTTCTGAAGACTTTCTAAAAATGCCCTCATTTGCTCTCTCTACAAATAGATTAGGGAAGAATTAAGTCTCTAAAAGGAACAGAAAAAAACTCTTGCTGGGAGATGAACGTTCAGTGTGTTAGCAAATCTCATCAGCTCTGGTTCCAAAATATTTCTTAGATATGCCTGCTTCCCTGTTTTCCCAGCTCCCACAAGGGACGAAACCACCTTGGTCTCCCCTTCTCACTGAACTGGGTCTCCTCAGTTCTGCTCCCCTTCCCCCCAGTCCATTGTCCACATGGCAGCCAGAGGGGTCTTACCACAACACCAACCAATCCTCAGCCCTTCACACACCAGTAAGGCCCCAGAAGCTTCTGTCTTAGGATACTTCCAAATCCCCCTCCTATGCTCCAGACCCTATAACATGTAGCTCTGCTTCTTTTCCCTCCCCATTCTTTCCCATTCATCTTTGCACTGGCTATTCCCTCTCCCTAGAATGCACTTCCCAGGGAAATCCGCTCGGCACGCTCCATCCCTTCAGTCAGGACCTGTTTCACTCTCCCTCTGTAGAGAGAGGCCTTCCCTGACTACTCAATCACCCAACCTGTGTCTTTTGATTGGGTAAGTTAGTCCACTTACTTTAAAAATAATTATTGGTAGGCAAAGACATAGATTGTCTCCATGTAAAAAACTCTTTTCTGACTGTTTTGTGGTTCTTTTTTCCTCCGGTTGTCTTCCTTTGTAATTTGATGACTTTTGTATAGTGTTATGTTTTGATTCTTTTCTCCTTATCTTTTGTGTCTCTACTGCAGGTTTCTTCTTTGTGATTACCATGAGGCTCACATAAAACATCTTATAGTTATGACAGTTCATTTTAAGCTGATGACTTAATTTCCATCACATACAAAAACCCTACGCTTTTATTCCCCCTGCCCCATTTTGTTATTGATGTCACTATTTACATCTTCTTATAATATGCGCCCATGAACAGATTATTTAGCTATAGTTATTTTAAGAACTTTGATCTCTTAACTTTGATGCCAGCATTAGAAGTGATTTATGCATAACTGTTACAGAATTAGAGTATTCTGAATTTTACCGTGTGCTTACCTTTACAAGGGAGTTTTATTTGTTCATATGTTTTCCTGTTCCACTTGGTGTCCTTTCATTTCAATGTGAAGAACTCCCTTTAACATTTCTCAGAATTAAGGTCTAGTTGTGATGAACTTCCTCAGTTTCTGTTTGTCTAGGAAAGTCTTTTTCTCTCCTTCCTTTCTGAAGGACAGCTTTGTTGGGTAAAGTATTCTCTGTTGACAGTTTCATTTTGTTTTTCTTTTCCCTTTCACCACTTTGAACGCATCCTCTTTCTATTTCCCGACCTTCATGGATTTGCTGAGAATCCTCTCCCAGCCTTATGGGGGGTTCCCTTGTATGTGGCGAGTAGCTTTTCTCTTGCTGCTTTCAAAATTCTGTCTTTGACTTTGGACAGTTCGATTTTAACATGTCTCGTTGAAGATCTCCTGATATTCAGCCTGTACTTGATTCTAGGGATGTTATAGTCCTGGGCGTTCATTTCCCTCTGGAGATTTGGGAAGTTATCCATCATGAAATCGGCATTTCTGTGGGGGGGGTATGGAGCTTGGGCTCTCCTGGTCCATCATCTTGCTGCCGGCACCTCAGGTGTCTCTTCTGTTGCTGCTTTAGACGTGGTTTCCTTTGGTTCTTTCAACATATTTAAAAGACCTGATTTAAAGATTTTGTCCAGCAAGTCCAATACCTGTGCTTCCTCAGGGACAGTTTTCATAGATATTTTTGTGAGTATGTGTGCATGGGCCATACTTCCTTGCTTATTTGCATTTCTTATCTTTTTGTTGTTGTTGTTGGAAATTGGGCATTCTAAATAACATAATGTGACAACTCTGGAAATCACATTCTCTCTTCTTCTCAGGGTTTGTTGTTTTTGCTCTTTTTATTATTGTTGCTTATTTGTTTAGTGACTCTCCTGGACTAACTCGATAGTCTCTGAAGTCACTGAAGTGGATGCCCCTTGAGTGGACAGAGGTTTCCTTCCATGTCCAGAACCAGAAAGTCTCCTAGGCCTGGCCAAGGGCCTGTACACATGTTGGAGTGTGTTTTTGCTCTGCAGCCTAGCATCTACAGCCTGGCTTGGCCCTCACTTCCTGCTTGCAGGGAGCCTCAAAGTGAGCCAGCAGTGATCACTTAGGGCCTTCTCGTGTCTTGTGTCTTTCCTGATCATGCAACGGCCCTCGGTGTGATCACAGCCTTCTTGTCCAGGCCTTCTGCAGAATTCTCTTTCTTCAGCTTTTCCTTTTAAGTATTTTGGTTAGCTTGTTGTTTGTTCAAACTTACTTCTCCTTCAGACGGCTAAAATGTTAAATAATTTCTACTTACTGTTTTTGACAAAAGCTCCTAGGGGAGAAAAAAAAGACTGTTCCCACTGGCCGAGCTCTGAACCAGGTCAAGTAAGGATGAGACTTACGAGTGGGGTTTTCTAGGACATTGCCAGACAGATCAGGTAGTGATGATGCTGAGACTGGGGCTCTGAAAAGCTCCAGCCCTCTTCTGACTCTTCCAGTGGTTGCTGGCTGCTGGTTTTCCCAGTGATTTGTTAGTGATTTGGGGCCGTTAGTTTTCAAGGTTATTATGGGCTGGAGAACAGGGAACAGGACTAGAGCAAGCGAAAATGCCACAAAGCTCGCTGTTCTTAATCAAGAGTCATTGTTTTTCTTGAAAAAACAAAACACTCCCTTCCCCCAATTGCTGCAAACTTTTGATTAATTTCTAACATTTTGAGGTAGTTGATTCTGACCATTTTTGCCACCGTTCTCATTGCTTTTATGGCAGAGAGGGGTTTTTGGAGAGTCTTACTCTGCCATTTTTTTGATGATGTCACTCCTATGTAGGCATACTTAGGCCTTTTCTTCTTTGTGGTATCTCTTAAAGTTTTTATGCTACTATTAATTTTGTCCAGCTAAATACCACTGTGGATATACTGTAGTTGAACAAAGTTGGGTTTAGTGACTTGTTGCAATGAGAGAGACCAAATGGTAGTGGAGGATTCTGAGGCCCTTATCAGACATGTTACAAAGTACTTATTGTAGGATTTGTACCTGGGTCAAGTGGTTTTGAGGAGGTTTCATGAAAGCAGGGCTTTTCTCTGAACTGGATGCTTTCAGGAAGTGAAGGCAAGTGTATGTTTGCATATTTTAATATATCTTATTTTAGATATTTAGAAAGTGGTAGGAATAGAGTGAGATTTAGGCTATAATTAATAAAGAAGTAGTAGTCACCCTCAGTAGCTAGGGTTGGGGGCAGAGTAGGCCGAATAATGGCTGCCAAAGACTCAGAGCATAATCCATGGAACATGCGAATGTTCCCTTAGATAGAAAACTGGTCTTTGTAGGTGTGCTTGAGTTAAAGGTCTTGAGATGGGGAGAGTATCCTAGATTATCCACATGAGCCCTAAATACAATCACAAACGTTTGTATAAGAGAAAGGTAGAGGTTCACATATACCCTCTCTGTCTCTGTCTCTCTGTCTGTGTCTTTTTCGAGAGTAGATGATGTAAAGATGGAACTGAGAGATTTGAAGATGCTGGCACTGAAGATTGGAGAGATGTGGCCATGAGCCAAAGAATGCCAATAGCTACCAAAACCTAAAAGAGGCAAAGGATGGATTCCTTCCTAGAGCCTCTGGAGGGAGCACCGTACTGACCACACCTTGATTTGGGTCCAGTGAGACTGATTTCAGATGTCTGTCCTCCAGAATGGTAAGATAATACATTTGTTTTAAGCCACCAAACTTGTGGTACTTGGTTGTAGCAGCCCTGGAAAACAAACAGAGGGGATATTTGGTCATGTTTGTGGTTTGGACAGTGTCCTCATTTTTGCCCAAATTCATGGGTTATGGGTTGAATTGTGTGCCCTCCAAGTTCATATGTGAAAGTTCTAACCCCCAGTACCTTAAAATGTGACCTTATTTGGAAATGGCCTAGTTGCAGATGCAATTAGTTAAGATGAGGTTAGTACACTGGGCCCTTAATCCAACATGACTGGTGTCCTAATGAAAAGGGGAAACATGGACACAGAGATATACATATGGGGAGAGCACCAGGAAGAGCCTGGAGTTATGCTGCCACAAGGCCAGGAACCACCAGAAAGTAGGAGACAGTATGGAACAGGCCCTTTCCTTGCACCTTCAGAGGAAGTGGGTTGCGCAGGCACTTTGCACAGGCTCGCCCCCTCCAGAACTGGGAGACAAGAACTTTCTGTTATTCAGTCCATGCAGTTGGTGCTACTTTGTTACATATTTCCAGCAAATGAATAGAGTTCAGAGATGATTACAGAGTGGTCTTGCTTTTGTCTTGCTCAGTCACAGTCACATATGACCTTGTCTGATGTTGATATTCTATGAGATTGTTTACGTTCAGTCGGAAAATGGCACCGCCTCGTTGTGAGCACTGGGCCAGCTCTCCCACATGTCAGGGATGCTTCTCTCTTTCTTACCACAGAGCCTCTACTCATCTGATAACTGTCCACTTCCTGCTGTCTTTCAGCATATTAACTAGTTCTTTTAAAAAAACATTTAAATCTTCCATCTATTTGGCATTTGTTCTGGAGTGAGGCTGGGGCAGAACTGAATGGCCTCAAGAAGAGGCCATGATCAAAGGGGCTTGGGGTACAGACTTGCTGAGTTCTGTATGCACCTGAGTGTTCCACAAGGCCATCTTAGACCAGCCCCCTCAAGCTGGTTTGTACCTAGATGTAACCTCAGAACAATCCTTCAGAGCATTTAGGGAATAGTTTCTTTCTCTCTTACTTGCCATTCTTGATTGAAGGAAAGGTGTCAGCCCCCTTCAGTTAGAACAGGTCATGGTTGTGAGTGCCTTCTCCCTACAGCCATTAATTCGGAAGATGGGCTCATCAGCAGAAAACCCTCCCAGAGCCCCACGTGCCCCGGGCATCTCCTCCGTCTATTTGGATAAGTGCAGCTCAGGATCAATTATGGATGAGGCTCTATGGGGGATGAGTAAGTGGGCTGTTGTCTCCTTTGAAAAATTAATGGGATCTGATTAACACAAGAGCACACTCCCTCTTCCTCAAGCTGGAGAGGTTCACATCTCCATAGAAGCTGGGGGTGGGCGTGGGATTGGGGGCAGTAACCCCTTTGTCTGTGTGGAGTTAGCTTTGATTCATGGAGTCATGCTTTGGACTTATCTACCCTCTTGACAGATGAGACTACTGAGGCTCATCAAGGTTAAACAATTTGCCCAAACAGTGAAGAATGAAAGACAATAGTCAATTACTGTTCTTTTTTTTTTTTTTTTAAGATTTTATTTATCCATTTGGGAGAGAGAGAGTGAGAGAGAGCATGAGAGGGAAAAGGTCAGAGAGAGAAGCAGACTCCCTGTGGAGCTGGGAGCCCAATGCGGGACTCGATCTCGGGACTCTGGGATCATGACACTAGCTGAAGGCAGTCGCCCAACCAACTGAGCCACCCGGGCACCCCTACTGTTCTTTTTAAAATGAAAAAAAAATTTTTTTTACTTTATTTAAGCTTTATTTAAACATATGATGTAACCCCACCACCCTCACCCAACCCCTCTTCCCCCCACCCCCCTCAGTTTGTTTTATGACCTTAAGAGTCTCTTTTGGTTTTTCTCCCTCCCGATCCCATCTTCTTTCATTTTTACTTTTCCTACCACCTTAACTCCCACCCCCGTTGCATCTCCACTTCCTCATATCAGGGAGATCATGTGGTAGTTGTCTTTCTCCAGTTGACTTATTTCGCTAAGCATAATACGCTCTAGTTCCATCCATGTCGTTGCAAATGGTAAGACTTCATTTCTTTTGATGGCTGCATAGTATTCCATCGTATATATATACCACATCTTCTTTATCCATTCATCTGTTGATGGACATCTAGGTTCTTTCCATAACTTGGCTATTGTGGACATTGCTGCTATAAACATTCGGGTACAAGTGCCCCTTTGGATCACTACGTTTGTATCTTTAGGATAGATACCCTGTAGTGCAATTGCTGGGTCATAAGGTAGCTCTATTTTCAATTTTTTGAGGAACCTCCATGCTGTTTTCCAGAGTGGTTGCACCAGCTTGCATTCCCACCAACAGTGTAGGAGGGTTCCCCTTTCTCCACATCCTCGCCAGCATCTGTCATTTCCTGACTTGTTCATTTTAGCCATTCTGACTGGTGTGAGGTGGTATCTCATTGTGGTTTTGATTAAAATGAAATTTTTTTAATATTGAAAATTTAAAACCTATGCAAAGCAGAGAGATAATATGTAGACATTCTCAAACTTTTTGGTCTCATTTTAACTCTTATAATTTTTTGAGGACCTCCAAGAGCTTTTATTTCTGTGGCTTGCATCGATTTTTTTTTTAAGATTTTATTTATTTATTTGACAAAGAGAGAGATAGCAAAAGCAGGAACACAAGCAGGGGGAGTGGGAGAGGGAGAAACAGGCTTCCCGCTGAGCAAGGAGCCCAATGCGGGGGCTCCATCCCAGGACCCTGAGATCATGACCTGAGCCGAAGGCAGATGCTTCATGACTGAGCCACCCAGGCGCCCCTGTGGCTTGCATCTGTTGATATTTACTGTATTAGACCATAAAACTCAGACATTTAAAAATATTAACTCATTTAAAAATAATAATAATCCCATTACATGTCAACACAAATAACTTTTGTCCTTGATAATTAAGCTACTACTCTAAGCTTTTAGATGGCAGTTGTACATCATCTGCTAGATTTTACTTTATTTTATTTTGTTATTACTGTGGTAAAATGTATCCAAAATATACAGTTTTAACCATTTTGAAGTGTCCAGGTCAGTGGCATTAAGTACATTCACATGGTTGTACGACCATCACCACCGTTCATTTCTAGAATATTTTCATCATCCCATACTAAAACTGTCCCCATGAAACACCAACTCCTCATTCCCGCTGTCCCCAGCCCCTGGGAACCACCATTCTTCTTTTTGGCTCTAGGAATTTGACTACTCTGGGTGCTCTGTGTGAGTGGAATCATGTATTTGTCCTTTGTCTGGCTTACGTCACCTTGCGTAATATCTTCAAGGTTCATCCATGTTGTAGCACGTGTCAGGATTTCCTTCCGTTTTAAGGCTGAATAGTAGGCCATTATGTGTATAGACCGCATACTGTTTAGCCATTCATCCATCGACGGACATTTGGGTTGTTTCACCACTGGGCTGTCGTGAACAGTGTGACTATGAACATGGGTGCACAGATCTCTTTTTGAGACCCTGCTTTCTGTTTGTTTGTGTATATACCCAGAAGTGGAATTGCTGGATCACATGGCAATTCCATGTTTAATTTTTTAAGACTCGACCCTACCGTCTTACATTCCCCAAGGCAAAGCACAAGGGTTTCAGTTTCTCCATATCCATGCCAACACTTGTGGTTTCCACTGATAATTCTTTTTTTGATAAGAGCTGTCCCAATGACTGTTAAATAAACTTTTAATAGAAAATAAACTCTGTTTTTTCCAAACAAAATTAATAAGAATAGAAGCATTGTTTTACATTTTGCAAATCCCTTGAATTTGTGGCTTAACAGGCAGCTAGCTAACTTCTCAGATCTGCTTCTGCATTTAATAGTCATCCAATCGCGTACCATGTAACCTCTGGAAAATTCCACAGTACCCGCATGAGAGAGAGAAAGGTAAATGACATTGTAGTATTGTTAGGAAGATAATTCTGTCTTTGCAGACCTCAGTTTTAATTACTGACTCAGGGTCTATCCTGTTTCATCTCTTTTCCCTCCTGTGCCTCTCCTCCATCAATTTTTTTAAAAAAGATTTTTTATTTATTTTTTATTTTTTAAAAGATTTTATTTATTTATTTGACAGAGAGAGATCACAAGTAGGCAGAGAGGCAGGCAGAGAGAGAGGAAGGGAAGCAGGCTCCCTGCTGAGCAGAGAGCCTGATGCGGGGCTCGATCCCAGGACCCTGGGATCATGACCTGAGCCGAAGGCAGAGGCTTTAACCCACTGAGCCACCCAGGTGCTCCGAGATTTTTTATTTTTAAGTAATTCCTACACTCAACATGAGGTTTGAACCCACAAACCGGAACCCACAACCCCAACCCACAACCCAAGATCAAAAATCACACGTTCTACCAACTCAGCCAGCCAGGCACCCTTCCCCCTTCACCACTTGGAAGCAAATTGGTAACCATCAATGATTACCAGCATTGAAGTGGGTGCTTTCTTGCATTGGCTTCTTTTTTTTTTTTAATTTTTTTAAAATTTATTTGACAGAGATCACAAGTAGGTGCAGAGGCAGGCAGAGAGAGAGAGGAGGAAGCAGGCTCCCCACTGAGCAGAGAGCCTGATGCAGGGCTTGATCCCAGGACCCTGAGATCATGACCTAAGCTGAAGGTAGAGGCTTACCCCACTGAGCCACCCAGGCACCCCTTGCATTGGCTTCTTAATCCTTCTTACAGATCTGGTTTATTAGCACACATGAGAATCTGGTTGTTCACTTGTGGGAATGAGGCTCCAGGGATGTTAGGAAGTTTTCCCAAGTTTGTGCCTCTGGAAGCTGATAGCATACAGGATGGTGCCCAGGTCAGAGCTTTATTACACATTCTCTTAAATTTGACTTCAGACCATGGGAGATGTTGGGGCTGCCATTGGCTTGCTTCTTAGGTCTTCAAGAAGCTCTTTGGGCCCGGCCTCAGATGGGCTGCAAGGCATGGGGCTGGGTTGGATGCTGCTGTGTGAAGTAATTCTGGTTATTTCTTTGTGCATGAGCTGAGAAAGCATTTGCCCTCCCCATTTGGAGGCCCAGCCTGGGAGTGGAGGAAAAGTAGCAGAAGGACCCCAAGCTGGTGGGGTTTGGTAAAGTCTGCTCCAGTTTGAACCAGGATACCTCACCTCACTAAGGAATCACAGAGCTGAGAGTGGATAGGACTCCTAGGTCATATAGTCCTGACTACCTCCCAGGACAGCCAGTCTGTGGATGGTGCTATCATGGTTAGAAAGCTCAGCTCATGCTGAGTAACCTTCCAGGAGCAGCCCACATCTGTGTTGTGATGCGTAGAATCCAGACTGGAAATAGAGATTGCTGGGTATGAGTTTAAGGTAGCCATGGGTAAGCCCATTCCCCTCTGAGGGTTTTTCTTTGTTGTGAAGACAGCTGGTCTCTAGTTTCTTTTTACCACTAACATTTTGGTTTAACTTCCAATTTGGCCTCCTTTTCTCCAGAAATGACCTTCAAGAACTTGGAGAGAAGCTCTGGTCCCCTTCAAGTGGGGGCATCACCATTCTTCTTGAGGCACATTCTCAGCTGCCCATCCAGATACTACCTCTGGAAACACCCCTATGTTCCCCTGGCTCTCTTATGGAGTTTGATCCCAGCATAGACCTCCAGGGATTCCAGAAGCAGTCCTGGATTCCACAGAGTCTGCTCCAGCCCTGAACACCCATAGCTGCTTCATCCACCTTCTGTGACAATGATCTCCCCCTGCACCAACCTTTGACTTTATAAAGACTTAGTAGCTGCACAGTCCATAAGACTTTCCATGCCTTTGGCATATGTCCTCATTGATTTTCAAATAGTGAGATCTTCTGCCAGGAAGAAGAAAGAAAAATAAAGCAGAAGAACTCCCCAGTCAAGTAACTGAGAGAGAGCTGGGTCTCAGACTGCCTCCTTGGTTTGGAAAGGGTGTGGATGTGGCTAATCCGGTCCTGGCCTGAGAGTCATTCCAGGCTGGCAGGCTGGACCTCCCATCTCCATGGCAACTGTTGCTATGGGTAACTGAATAAGCATCTCCAACAACAGGCTGGAGTGGCTGCTGCTGGTTTTCCCTTCTCGCTGAAAGTGAGAGGAGCCAGGCTTTCTGCTGACTGATCCTAAGTGTTGGGCTCTTTGCCCCCATTTTAGGATCTTCAGTTGGCACTGGACAAGCAGAAGCCACCCTTCTATTTCCTCTTCAACTTCTGCAACCTAAGCAGTAGGACAAATTACCTCGGCATGTAATTTCCTTCCCAGGGGCTGAGAAATCTGCTCAAGGACATGTAGCTAGTAAGAAACAGAAGTTGAAGCTTGACCATCTAATTCTGAGCAGCATGCTTGTGATCACATGGCTCTTATGTCTCTGTCCTTTTCCTCTGAGATCCCCTGGAAAACTTCTCAGCCCTCCTTGTGATACCATTGATCTAATTATTTGTGAGGACAGGTTGCATCTCATGTTGATTCATAGGCCCCCATGCAGTCATCTCACTTGACTGTCCTATTGTGGAGTCAGCAGGACCCCAAGATGGCATTGCCCTGGAATTATTATAGAAGCAGAGGACTGGCGAGGTGAAGTGACTTGCTCACCGAGGCCACTGTCTCAGACTGCCTGCTCTCCATGCTGATGGGACGTGGTCAGCTGGGCAGACCTGCTGCAGGAATGAAATTCAGGCCACTCTTGTAGAGGACCTTCGGGCACAGTGTTAGGTTTTCTCTCATCTCTATGGGTACATTCACTTTACAGAACATCTCAGGCATACTTCCACTGACTAATTTTCATGGGTGGGCTTTAGAATCGCTTTTGTTGGGACTTAGATCTGATCCTGCTGAGATTCTGAGTAGAGTTGTACACAGCTCACAATTTGTGGTGGCCGTGCCACATGGAAGCGAGAAAGAACCCCAAGTTTGTTGTCTGGCCATCTGTGTTCACATCCTAGCACCCTTTCTCAAGAAGGACCTTGTCTTTCTGATTTCTCAAGTGGCTTCTGACAGAACTGACCACTCCCTCCATCATGAACATTGCCCTGCCCTGGGCCCCTGTGACCCCACCTGTCCATGGTTTTCCTCTTGTCTCTCTGGCTCTCCTTCATGTGCTCTCTTTGGAGCTCTAAGACCTCTATTTCTCATGGAAGACATTGCAGCTCTCCCTGGACATTCCTAAGCTACCACAAACTCAAGTCATCCCAAACTCAGTATGACGCTTCCTTACCAAAACTTGTCTCTCCCAACCTCCCAACCCCACCCTATTCCAGTGTTTCCCATCACAGGAAATGGTGCTACTCTGTCCTCAGTAGTCTAGGCAGGAACTGGGGAATCATTCTTTACAAGTCCTCCCCCTCAAGTAATTTATCACTAGTCCTGTTGTCCCTCTATTCTTTTTTTTTTTTTTAAGATTTTATGTATTTATTTAACACAGAGAGAGATCACAAGTAGGCAGAGAGGCAAGCAGAGGTGAGGGGAAGCAGTCTCCCCGCTGTGCAGAGAGCCCGATGCGGGGCTCGATCCCAGGACCCTGGGATCATGACCTGAGCTGAAGGCAGAGGCTTAACCCACTGAGCCACCCAGGCGCCCCTGTCCCTCTATTCTGAAAAGTCTCTAGAACCTGTCCATTTCTCTCCATTCTACTGCCATTGCTTTTATCCACCCACTGTTATAGCTGGCTTCCTTACCATTCTCTCTGCTTCCAACTTCCCCCCAACTATCTGTTTTGTACTCTAGTTAGAATGACCTTAAAATACAAATCAGATCATATTATTCCCCTGCTAAAATCCTTTTACAGACTTCCCCTGTTCTCATGATAAAGATCTGGAGTGGCTTTAAAACATAGCTGAAGATTATATTCTCTCCCCCAACCCCGAATCTTGGTGGTGAGTGTTTCAGCCAATAGAGCATGGTGGAAATGATGTTGTGGGTCTTCTGATGCTGAGTCGTGAAAGGCCATGTAGTTTTTGTCTTGTTGGTGGAACGTTAGTCCCTGGAGCCCTGGATCACCACATTGATATTGTTTAGGGGGGCATATTTGGAAGGTAGGAGAACTTCTGCTGTTGGTTCCAAGTGACATGGTGTTCTCCTGAATGCTTCTCACTGTGACTGGGAGCAGATGGGAAGGAAAGGGCTTGGGCTGTGTGGGGCTTTGGCTGTGGCAGCATCCAGGTGGGAGGAGAGTCTCGGAGCAGGCCAGGGGCTGGAGGTTCAAGCAGGGCATACATTCCATACACCAGTCCTCGACTTCGGCCTTTGTACCTAATTACCAAAAATTGGCCATGGTGGGTGGAGGCAGAGCCCATTCCTGACTAGATGGAGAATTTGGATAGGGGTTCCCTCACCCTCCCTGAGCCCCATTTTTATATGGATGTTAGACAAGAGTCCCAGAAAAGTCTGCTCCGGCTCTGTGGATCTGTACGTAAAAACAGCCAGGGGACCAGGCAAAGCTGCTCATAAGTAGCTCTCTGATCCAAGCAAAGGCATCAGGGAGGGTTGCAATTTGTAATTTTTTAAAAAAATTAACCAATTACATCCTCAATGCATTCAATTCCTAATCCCCCTGAAAAGGATCTTTAGGCATCTAATTGACATATTTTAAGAGACATATTGGCTATTAGACATCAATTGACATCCTTATTAAATATCAATTAACACATTCCATAACTTGATATTTAATTAGCTTGCCGTAGCTATTCTTTTAAAAGTCAATTAAATGCTTAGAATATTCTTACAAGTTGACTCCACTGATAGTGATTATGTATGAATTCCCATCATAAGTGGTTTTTAGTTAATTACAGGGCAAGCTGATTCTGAGTATACATATCAGGTCTTTCAATAAGAATTTTAGAATCAATCATTAGACACTTAATGAACCCTCTTCCCAGTGCTGATTAAGAATAAAGTCACGTCTGGCTCTGGGACTGTGGGCTATTGTATTTTCACCTGACTGTAGAAATTCCAGGTCAAACCGTCGATGCCCCACTCTCTAGTTAGTGTCATGCTTCATTGTTTTACAACTGTGATCAAATACATACAGCATAAAATTTACTCTCTTAAGTTTTAAGTATGCAGTTCAAAAGTGCTAACTACACAGTCACATTGTTATAGAACCAATCTCTAAAAGGCTTTTTATCAAGCAAAACTGAAGCTTAACACCCATGAAACAACCCCGGGTCCCCTCTCACCCCCAGCCCCGGCAGTCAGCCTTCTGTTCTCTGTCTCGGGGAATTTGACTGCTCTAGGCACCTCGTGTAAATGGAATCATAAAATAGTTGTCTTTTCACAAATGGCTTATTTCACTTAACGTAGTGTCCTCAAGGTTCAGCCACGCTGTAGCCTGTGTCAGAGTCTGCTTCTCTTTTAAAGAATGAATAATTTTCCACTGTGCGTATAGACCACATTTCATTATGCATTCATCTCCCCATAGACTCCTGGGCTGCTTCCACCTCTTGGCCATTGTGAATAACATTGCTACGAACACAGGGGCAAGAATATCTCTTCGAGACCCTGCTTTCGATTCTGTTGTGTATACACCCAGAAGTGGAATTGCTGGAACGCATGGTAATCCTCTTTCCTTTTTTGAGGACATAAGTTCATTTTTAAGTTTATTTAATTCAGTGCATTCTTTGGACCCCTTGGCTAGGTGGACATTCCTGCAATCAGAAGCTCATTCCAGAAGGGTTGCCAGCCCAGGAATAATAGTAAAGCCCAGTGGGGTTACTGCTGTAGTAGTGAGGTCCTAGCCCAGGTGGTGTGAGTGGGCGCGTTCTAGTAAATCGCACAGTGTGGCCTCTATGCAGCCTGGGCACCAGGAGGGAGGGGTTCCTGGGTAGGGGAGGTGTGCTGAGAAGAAGTAACACAGCACACCCTTGTCACTTCCACAGTGCTGGAAGTTTCCCTCACCCGACTTGATATTTGTCCTTCACCTCTGGTGGTAATCTCCCTGAAATTACTGAGTTCCTATTATCTGCCTGGAACTCTGCTGCGTTTTCTCACATCACCTGTCTGAGAATGAGGAGTTGTGAGCATTTATTTCCTCTGCTTTGCACACAAAGCTCATGAGGCTCAGGAAGGCTTACTGAGCTGCCCAGGGTTCCACAGGGCTCAGAGCTGAACAGCCCATGCTTGACTAACGCCATACCTGCATGGCTTCCCCCTACACTCTCCGGCTGAGGAGCTAGGGTGGCACCTCAGGCAAAGAGGGGGCTTATCTGGGGGTGTCACCACTGTTGGAGCTGTCCAGAGCTGTCTGGCCGACCGGCTTGGAGTAACTGGAGTGGCCTTAAGGTCAGTAGTTGGACCAGTTAGTGGACCTTGCAGGGTTAACATGGGAAAGTCCTCAACAATGGGGTGGACAGGCCCCAGAGGCAGTGAGGTCCCTGTCACCTAAAGTGTGCTGGCAGAAACGAAAGGATCACTTGGCCACTTGGGAGCCAGTTGCACTAGGGAGTGTTTCGGGGTCACGAACAAGCAGTTCATGCCGTCTTTGCATATACTGTTCTTTGTGTCTGAAGGGCTCTTCATGTGTGCCTTCTCATCTTTCAGATCTCAGCTTTAATGTCCCCTCCATGAGGAAGTCTCCCTTGATTGATTACTCACTCAGGGTAGGTTTATTCTTCTCCCACCCTGCTAGTCTCTATTTCAGAGACCTGTCTGATTCCTACATAACATTTTTCACAGTTTGTAACTATTTAGTTTCTTTGCTTGTTTAATGCCCTTATCCCTGATACAGACCAAGTTTACCATCTACATCCCTGGTGCCTGACACGTAGTAGGATCTCAACATGCATTTTTTGGATGGATGGATGTATAGATGGGTGGGTGGATGGATGGAGAGATGGATGAACAAATGAATAGATAAATGGTTGGGAGGATGGATGGATGACTTCCCAGGGTTTCGGGTTCAAGCTTCCCGGTGTATTCAGGACAACCATATGTATACATTCTCTGCTGTGTGTGGTTTCTTCTTCAGTTCCTATGGTCAAGAGTTAGGACTTTTCCTTAGGGAGTTACTATAATGAACTGAGTAGGAGATCATTACAAGAGAGAATTTTTATGGTTTTGACCCCAGAATTAACCATGTGAACTTTGATGATGAGGAGAATCAGAGACTGAGCAAATTCATTTGAACATAGTTTAACATGCTTTTTAACACGTAGGCCACTAACAAGAATGGCTGTCTTTCACAACCAGATCTCCTCTGAATGTACTGGATGTCCCAGAGTCATGGCCAGCTCTCTTAGAGTGTGACCTAAAGACCTCCAGAGATATGTTCAATCTGAGCTTTGTTAAAAGACAGACTCTGGGGTCCACCTCAGACCTGCTGAATGAGAACCTTAGAAGTAGAGCCCATTCCTGAGGTACTCTGAGATAATCCTGGCTCGAGGGGCATCCTCTCTGATTCCAGAGAGTGTCAGTGTTTAGGCAGCTGAGAGACTATCCAGTACAGACCCTAACAGATGATGAAACTGAGGCCCAGAGAGAGGCAGTCACCTATCTGAGATCACAGAGCAGGTCCATGGTGGAAATCAGACCAGAATCTTCTCTTTCTTCTAGACCAGCTTCTTCCTGATAACGGACAAGAGGGAATGGGATTTAGGGTTAAAATAATCATAGTGCTCCCAGCTTAAATTTATATTTAACAGTTAGCCCCAATTTTCTACGAATAATATCCATTAAATAATTAATGTTCCTTAAAATAGTCTGTGCTCCCTCATGCCTTTTTATTCCTGGAACATCAAACCCTTTCAGATCATCATTAATTAAGAAGCTTGATGGCCTCAAGAGGTAGCCAGACACCCACAGAAACTTGGTAATTCATTCTCAGTACCGTGAGATACAGTCTGCATTCCAGAATGTTCCAGTTCAAAGACTGCCAAGGAATGAGGAGGAGGTGGGAATGGAGAGAGACTGCTGTAGGTCCCAAGGCTGCCACGTACCAGGCAGCCTGTGTTGTGCCCATCCATTCTGGCGTGTCAGCCTCACAACCTGGTGCAAGGGAATTATCACTTTACAAATTGAGGCCATGGAGGCTCAGACCACAGGGCCATGTCTTCACCACAGTGGCATTTGATGGAGTGGTAAATCTGTGTTCCATTCCTGCCTGTCAAGGTGGTGACTTGTCCTATGCTGTTTTTAAACATGGTCTGCTTGTTGGTTGATCAGTCCTTGACTAGCTTGGTTGAGTGGAATGAAGGGTTCATCCTGGGATGAAGCAGAGATGAAGGACCTGCCTCAAGGTGACTGGTTAATTGTAAGTCCGGGTCTTGTGTTATTTATGAGTAGCCTTCCCTTACACCCGTCAAGGCTTTCATAGGTACCACACACCATCCCCCCTAGTGTTTTCTTTCTTTTTTTTTTAAGATTTTATTTATTTATTTGACAGACAGAGATCTCAAGTAGACAGAGAGGCAGGCAGAGATGGGGTGGGGAAGCAGACTCTCTGCCAAGCAGAGAGCCCGATGCGGGGCTCGATCCCAGGACCCCGAGACCATGACCCGAGCTGAAGGCAGAGGCTTTAACCCACTGAGCCACCCAGGCGCCCCCCTAGCTGTGTTTTCTTTCATTCATTCAACAAATATTTATTGAGCACCTGCTAAGTGCCAGGCGCTGTTTCAGATGCTGGGGAAACAGCAGTAAGCAGGAAGAAACTTTGTGAGTGACGCAGGCAGTAGACCAGCCAGCAAATTAATCAACGACTCACCGTAACCCACGAGATGAAGGTTGCAAATGCTGCTGTGGTTCAGGTGTTCAGGTGTTCAGCCACCCTCCGGAAGTGGCTGGGGAAGGTCTCTCCGAGGGACAGAGATTTTAGGCTGAAGGACAAGGAGGAGCTGGCTATGTGCTGAGGCTCAGAGGTTAGGAAAAGCTTGATAGATGTGCGTGTGGAGCCCAGAGGAGGCTCCATTGCTGCCTTGGGTGGTGGGAAAGTGGGGGCATGAGGAGGGTGGGCAAGTGGGTCTGGGCCAGGTCCACAGGATCAGTGAGGGCGGTTTGGCCCTGGGTGAGGAAGTGGGGAGACCCTGGAGTGGTTGGAGCAGAAGAGGGAGATGAACTGACCTGTGTTCTCTGAGATCCCTGTGGCTCGGGGTAGACCGCAGGTGGGAGCAGGGAGCTTCAGGGAGCTGGTCTGGGGATGGAGTAGTAGAGGCATGAGCCAAGGTCACAGTCACACCCGGATATACTTGGTGGAGGAAAGGACACCCACCAAGGCTCACTTCTGGTTGTTTGGAGGCTCCCTCTGGGCCAGGGTAGGGACTTTTCTCCGATCAGACAGGTGACAACACAGAGGTCCCCAGGGGTGAAGTTCTCTCAAGCACCTGTAGCTGTAAGCAAGGCCTCTGTCTCCCTGTGTGGCCCTGCTGAGTCCAGGGACCTGGTCCGTCAGGAAGTGGGTGAATCCATCTTAGGGGAGATCCCTGCCCTATAGGCGCTGAGGGCTGACACAACCTCTGTTTACAGTGAGCCCCCCGTCTTGGGCTCAGGAGAAGTGAGGTTCTGCTGGCTCTGGAGGAGGTCATCATCCAGTGGAGGAGGGAGATAAGAGGACCAGGCATGACACGGTTAAATAACTACACTCAGCAGGAGCTCTGATGGTGGGCAGCAGGAGGCCTTTCTGGAGGAGGCAGTGAGGGAACCATAGGACCAAAGATGTAGCCAGCAGGGATGTGAGAGATGCCCGTGAGAGTGGAGGGTGGTAG
>RCUC01115152.1:0-14304 GCA_003697995.1 Taxidea taxus jeffersonii
GGGGGGGGGTCTAGACTTCTATATCTATATCATCTATATATTCATCTATATCAGGGGTGAGTCCTGATATAGATGAGGAATATCCAAATTAATGAATGTACCTCCATTGCTTTGCAAAACTCCACATGGCACGACTGGATACCAACGGAGCTGCCCTTGGCTGTCCCTGGGTTTCCCCTTTAAGGAAAAGACCAGAGACTCTAGAGACAAGCCCAGGTAGGCAGCCGGGCAATGAGAAGTGGCTGGCAAGTCTGCCTTCATAATATTACCAATAAAATAACAATAATGGTGAATTCATATACTCCTTGCCATTGGCTGGACGCTCTGTTCAGCACCTCTGACATGTTCATTCATTGAAACCTCATAGCCCAGGTTGGTATTGTCTTTTATCCCCATTTCACTGATGAAATAAACAAGGAACAGAGATGCTGAATGCATTGCTCTGGGTCACAAAGCCGGCAGGCTGGCCACACAGCTCCTGTTCTCCAGCACTTATGCAAATGGCTTCTGCACTCTAAGGGGGCTGAGGGGCCCTCTGTCATCCTGTTCTGTCCTAACTGGTCCTCTAATTTGGCTCTTTCTTCCTGGGTGTTACAAAAGCCCATATCTGCCCATACTCACATGTGAACTCTTGCAAAGGAGCTACAGGAGTAGATCTTTTTTTTTTTTTTAAACTGGTAACAACAGCCATTTTTTTTTAAAGATTTTATTTATTTATTCGACAGAGAGAGAGATCACAAGTAGGCAGAGAGGCAGGCAGAGAGAGAGAAAGAGGGGCAAGCAGGCTCCCTGCTGAGCAGAGAGCCCAATGCGGGGCTCAATCCCAGGACCCCGAGATCATGACCTGAGCCAAAGGCAGAGGCTTTAACCCACTGAGCCACCCAGGCACCCCTCTTTTTTTTTTTTTTAAGATTTTATTTATTTATTTGACAGAGAGAGACAGAGATCACAAGTAGGCAGAGAGGCAGGCAGAGAGAGAAGGGGAAGCAGGTCCCCACTGAGCAGAGAGCCCGACACAGGGCTCCATCCCAGGACCCTGAGATCATGACCTGAGCTGAAGGCAGAGGCTTAATCCATTGAGCCACCCAGGCACCCCTGAAGTAGATCTTTTTAGGTCTGTGGATCTCCCCTGTGGCTGCCCTGGCCTCACCCCCGACCCTGGCACTTCTCTTCCCATGCCCTCAGCCCCGCCGCTGCTCTTCGGGAGTCCTGATTACAGCCTCTCCCTGCAGAAAGCAGCCCTCTGCATCCTCCCCAACTCTGTGTCCTCCCCAAACAGCTGAGCCAGTGCAATATGAGAGGGGAGAACCCTTGCCAGAGGTTTCTGGGAAGCATCCAGAGGTCATGCTGGTCTGGCTCAAGTAGCTTGGGCCTTGACCACTGCCCTGAATAGCCACCGTCCTGCCCCGGGGCCACTCCCTCGGCACCAGAGTGGGTTAATTGGCAGGTGGGGAGTCCATGGGGCTGGAAGCTGGTCTGCAGTTGAAGGAGGCAAGAGGGGAGCCTGGCATTTGACCCGGTAGCTGCCACATATCAAATGCCAAGGAGGTCATGGAGTGAAGAATTCAGATCTTCAGCCTAAAATTGCCTTCCCAGGCCCGATCCCAGTCTGTGTACTCAACCCCCTCCCAACAGGGGGCCTAGCCACCCACCCACTGACCAGCCCCGAGTGACCAGCCCACTCTTACCTGCCACCGTCCACCCACCCAGCTGATACCCAGCCCCGCCAGCCCTCTGAACACGTGTTCCCCATCCCCATCCAGACTCCCAGCACTTACCCTACTCCCTTGCAGCCTGGGGTATCCGCCCTGCCCACGCCAAGCCACCACCCTATGCAGGTCAACTCCAGCTGCATCCACCCACCCTTTCCCAGGCCTGTTCACTTCTATGCCCTGATTGCTGGCCAGCCCGCTCAGCACCCAGCCAGCCCTGCCACAACTTCAACCCACCCATGTGGCCCCTAACCTCCCATTCACCGCATCGACCAGCCACTGGCACACTTCCCAAATACGCAGGCCCCCAGACCTTCGTTTCTTGAATCAGTGCCACTATTTCCCAATCCAGCTCTGTCCAGGCTCTAGTAAATATGCCCCTGCCAGCTCTTCCAGGGCCCCCCCCCATAATCATTTTAGAGACCTCAGCTCCGACAGAAGTATGCTTTACTCAGGTCTTGAAGGAGTAAGACAAGTGGGGCTGGGCACTTGAAAAAATCACCTCTCTCCAGAGTGTTTGAGTACCGCCTTCCTGGGGAAACACCAGAGGGCTTTGCACACCTTGTAACCCTTTCTACTGCAAGATCTCTTTGTGAAGAGACACAAGGTTTCAGAAGCGAGAAGGCAGGCTAAAGGGCCTCCCGGCAAATGAAGGTGAGGAGGCCCAGACAGATGAACAGAACTCTTCTCTCTCCCTAAAATCCAGAGCTAGAAGGGCAGAGTAGAGCCCTGGGAAGGACTGGAGGAGGGGGGTGGGTCTTCCCACCCCCCTCCCCCAGTGGAGGTGGCTTCCTCTCTCAGCCCCATCACTCATGGATGACCTTGGGCACTGGACTGTGGGAGTCGGGAGTTCAGGGTTTAGACCCAGCTGTCAGGGTTGGGCACTCCAGCTCTAACAGTTCTTCAGCCTCTGGCCAAGCCCCGCCTGGTGTCTGGTTCTCATATTAGCCCCCATGCTGAGCAAGAGGAAGAGCAGGCAGGGAGGCCTCTCCAAGGACTACCTGAGCTGAGGCCATGTCAGCAACATCACCACGGCCAAGGGATGGCAAATAGGCATTACTTCACATGTGAACATCCACTGACTGCATCCACAGGGCTGCCTGGATCACAGTTCAGAGAAAAATTCTGTGCTCGGGGATCAACTAATGATGTCTGCATAGATAGGAGAATGGGAAAAAATGGACATGAATGTCAGGAACTTGGAAACCCTAATGGACCCTAATGAAGGTCCATGCCAGCCTCTGGGTTTATTTCCCTATTAGTATCTTCAACCTTATAGTAAGATCTTGTCTAAATGAGCCTCCTCTCAGTCGTGCTACAGGTGAATCTTCCCCTGGGTCAGATGCCAAATGGAAAACAGAGCCCTCCCTCCACTTCAAGTCAGCATCATGGCGGCAGGGGTGACTACCTGGAATTCTTCCCAAAAGCCTGGTTCTTGGGCAGCAAGGTTGCTATGGAATGTGACTCCTCAGTGGGCCCTTTTTCCTTTTTTACATTAAAAAAAATTATCAAATTTTCCCATGAAAATGCAGTCCATAGGGACAGAGTATGCTCTTGTGTCTGCTATTTCCCCGTGAATGAACTTCAAGCCCTGGAGGATCTGAATGTGTTACTCATCATTCCTTCACTCCTTCCTCCCTTCCTTCATTCACTCCAAATTCACTTCATTTAACCATTCACCCACCCATCCACCCATCCATCTATCCACACATCCATCCACACATCCACCCATCACCAACCCATCACCCACTCATCCATTCACCCACTCATCCATCCATTCACACACTCACCCACCCATCCATCTATCCAGCCATCCATCTATCCAGCCACCCACCCATCCACCCACCTACCCATCCATCCATCCACCCAGCCATCCATCCACCCACCCATCACCCACCCGCCCCTCCACCCACTGACCCATCCATTCACTTCCTCACTCAGCCAACAATCCCCAGGCCCAGCTCACCCCCAGTTGCAGGGAGTCTCTATTAACCTTTTCATCAAGGCCAAGAAGGTTCTCAAGCTAGTGAAGTGTCGAAATATAGACTAAAAGAAGCCCCACCATATGGTCTCGGGGAAGACACTTCCCCTGTCTGGCTTCAGTTTCCTCACCTGCACGTGGCCAGTTGCATAAGAAGGAAAAGGGAGGAACTGCCAAGGTAAAGGGCAAGTGAGACACTTCCTGGCCATGATAATGTGAGTCCTGCTTCCTGCCCAGACCCAGGGGAGCGGGGAGGAAATTAGGGAGACCGGGCGGGTATCTAGGAGTCACTTCAAGTCTCCAGCTGAAGACTAGGTCCGGGGGCTGTAGCCTGGTGGGGCTTCCTCTGCCACTGCTCCAATGGGGTCTGAATCTGTGTGTGATGGTGTGCAGATACTTCTGAGGCAGTTGTGTGCTTCTGTGTGTATGTGTGTGTGTAACGCTTTGTATACATATACACAGTGTTTCCCAGGAACATGGATAGGGATAGGCTTCCACCCTGCAGGCCCCTCCTTGGAAGGGAGTAGCAACCCTGCTCTTCCCACCCCTCTCCTCTCACCTCCTATCTCCCTCCTTCCCGTAGCCTGCCTCCCTTTGTAAAGGTCCTATTAGCAGAGGGGTAAGAATTTAAACTCTCAACTGCCTGGGCTTGAATCAGACTCTGACAATTACTGGCCAATCATGTGACCTTGGGCCTCAGAGTTTCCCCATCAGCAAAATGGGGGTACTGGGTGACTCTGGGGCCAGTGGAGCCGGTGTGTGTACAGCCCAGTGCTCTTGCCTGCCCCGTTCTCCCTGCCTTGGCACGGTGCTCCACTAAACCTCAGGGCCTCCGGTCCAGATGCGGGAGGAGGGGGCGGGGAGGAAGACCCATTTCCCAAAAATATTGACTTCAGTCCTTAACCCAAGCAGCTGGTCGGAGCTGGTGGCCTCTCTCTGAGATTGTTTATATAGCTCTCCTTGTAAACACAAAGGACGGAAAACAAACCCAAAAAATGTTTGAAAATAAATGAATGAATGAGAAATCATTTGTGGGTGGCATGGGCAGGATCTGGGGCAGAGGGGACAACCCCCAGCCACTACCTTGGGGATTAAATGCTCGAGTGGGCCTGGGGCCTGACCCCAAGGCTCTCTCTAGCTGCAACCCCCACCACCACCATTGTTGTCACAGCTCCCAGCCCTTCTTCCCTTTCCAGAGAGACCTGAACCCTACAGCACTGTCACCTGGTCTCAGACATGAAGGAAGCTTGGGAGCCCCAGTCAGGAGCTCTGCCAGAGCCCCAGTCAGAGCCTCTGCCCAGCTCTGGGTGTGATCTTGAACAAGTCACTTTCCCTCTCTGGGCCCTAGTTTTTGCAGATCTCCAAGGATCCTTTCAGGATTAACATTCTGCGATTCCTTCTAGCTTGGAGAGTGGTCATAGGAGCACTTTGAGAAAAATAAAGCATCCCATCATGAGAGGTTCATTCACACAATGTTGGAGGATAGGGCTCACTCCACCCCTTGGCTGCCAGGAAGAATTCTTTTTTTTTCTTTTTTTTAAGATTTTATTTATTTATTTGGCTGAGAGAGTGAGAGAGCATAACCAAGGGGAGCAGCAGAAGGAGAGGGAGAAGCAGGCACTGAGCAGGACCTAGGACCCTAGGATCCTGACCTGAGCCCAAGGCAGATGCTTAACCATCTGAGCCACCCAGGTGCCCCAGGATGAATTCTTTTTAAAAATTCTTGAACTGTCTGTTTTAGGACTGTTTGGGAAAGATCTAGGCCTGAATGCCCTCTGAAATATTTTGGGGGCATCTGTACAAAACAAAGAAGGTCTGTCCGCTTCCTGTCCAGAGACAGATGGTATGTCCTGGGACTGATTCCCCACAACACCCCCCCCCCCAGGAAAATGGGCCCCCCTTCCTCTCAGTTTTCTGGCGACATAGAACCACTCCATGTTTCTGGTCTCTCTTTGGCCCAGAGCAGAACCAGTGTGCAATTCCAGCAGCCCACCCTGAAGCTGTGGGGCACAGCGACCTTCTCTTCCAGCCAGATCCTTCCCCAGCCTGGGCCACTGGCAGTTTTGGCTTTCGAAGTTCTGTATAGAATGGGGAAAGCAGGGATGCCTGGGTGTCTCAGTCAGTTAAGCGTCTGCCTTCGGCTCAGGTCATGATCTCAGGGTCCTGGGATCAAGCCCCTTGTCAGGCTTCCCTGTGCAGTTGGGAGCCTGCTTCTCCCTCTCTCTCTGCTGCTCCCCCTGCTTGTGCTCTCTCTCTCAAATAAATAAAGTCTTTTAAAAAAGGCGGGGGAGGTGGTAAAGGAGGCTTTTAATCACTGTCCTCAGATGGAGATACAGATATACACCTTGGGGGCTGGGGAGGGCATGGGTTTTGACAAGACAGGCCTCACCGTGTGTCCTTGGACAAGCCCACCCTTCACTCCGGGTCACCGCATTTTCACTGCTCTTCCTCCTTTTATATACAATGCATAGCTGTTGAACAGCAACCTTGTGCCAGGCATGTGCCAGGTGCTGTGGGAACATTCGTGAATAAGACTGGATCTATGCCCTCAAGGAGGGCACACTTCGGTACAGGGATGATTTCTCCGTGGTACAGGTACTGTACCTCCAGTTTCTAGCATCCGCTGCAGATATGGCTAATGGATCACAGCACCCCATCACGCTGGGCTCGGACATGACCTCAGGCTTTCTTTGAACACAGTCCTCCAGTGTTTCCAGTCAACTAGTACCAGGTGGGGACTCTCCCCGGCCCTGCTTTCCTTCCTTGGTCACCCAGCAAATAAAACAAGATGGCAGCTGGAGTAAAGGAACATACTCCAAAATCAAGCCCAAGTGCAGAGTCTGTTTCTAAGTGGTATAAGCCTACAGAGCTGCGGAGAGGGCTCCCTTCCTGAACATCCATGAGAATTAACCCACAGAGCCAGGAGCAGCTTGTGGGCAGGGACCATGCCTGTGCCCTGGAGCCCAACACCGAGCCTGGCACACTCGGCCTGCTCACGAATTCTCATTGGGTGAATGAGTGCACACCCTCCCATCTCTGCCCAGCCCACGGCCACCGGCCTAACAAAGAGGCCAGGCCTCCTCACTCCTCCATTCTGGAATAAGCCGGCCCAGGCCTGAGGGGTGCAGGGAGGCTGGACTTGGGACAGGCAGCTCCTTGGGAGGCAGACCCAGGGCCCTCTGCTGCGGGAACTGCAGTCAAACACCCTCCCAGGCCTTGTCCATGTGTCTTCCTTCCTTTCTGGGCCAGAGCTTCCTGGGAGCAAGTCGGCCTTAGCAAGGGGTGGGGAGGTGTGTCTGTTTGACACCTTCTCCTGACTCCCCGGCTAGATAAGCCAGCATCCAAGATGACTGTGGAAACCTCTGGGGTATCTGGGGCCTGCTTCCCAGAATGTGACAACTCATGTGTGTTAGCGGAGGGAGAGGAGGCTGGGCAGGGAGGCGGCTGGCCAGCCCCTGCTCATTTCCAAAGCAGGCAGGTGATGAGAGGAGAGGTGGATTCCACAAGGGGAAATGGAGTTCGGGCTTGGCCAGCTCTGTTCTGTGTGTTCATGAACAGGAATCTCACACAGGAGTCTGGGGCTGCCGACTTTTCAAAGCCCTCCTCCATCTTGGGTCTGAGATGAACCAGGTAAGGCCCTAGGAAGACGTCCATGCAAGACTGGTACTGCTGCTCTGTGAGGAAGCTGGAACAGAGAGGTGAAGCTGCTCACCCAAGGGCACCCAGGAGACCACACTGGCTCCATCTCACATGAGTCCTAAGTCCCCAGAAGGCTGTCCCTTAAGAGCCATAGAGTACTCTGGGAGGGTGCCTAGGCCCTGGAGCTAGGCAGTCTGGACCCACACCTTGTTGCCCCCACCTTTAAGCAATGGGACCCTTCAGCATAGGACTTGACCTTCCTAGGATTCATTTCCTCATTGGAAAATTAGGGAATATTTTACCTACTTTATAGAGGTTTTGCAGAATCATCTCTCTCTCTCTCTTCCCTCGTCTCCATGTATTGAGATTTATTCATTCTGTGTCATAGTCTTGAAAATCATGAAGTACAAAGATAGACAAGTTGCCAGCTTCGTCCTGGACTGTGAGAGCCAACAAGTTATCAAACACAGTGCAGGCAGGGCCACGACTCTACATACTGGCCTGGAGATGCCGAGGAAGGACAGACTGACTAGTGGGGTGGGGAGGAAATTGGGAATCAAAGTACTAAAGGCTGAGTAGGAGCTTCCCAGGTAGATACACACGTCAGAAGAGTATTAGGGATGAGGAAACACTCTTGCAAGGACCTGGAGGAGTGAATGAACACGGCCAGTCTGGACAGCAGGGATGGCTTGATGTGACTGGGCGTGCTTCCCCACAGAGGGGAGCCCCGAGAGGTTGCGGAGCCCGTGTCAGGAGCTTTGCAGCCGGCCAGGCCCCACAACAGACGAGGGGAGGGTTTCTTGCAGGGCAGGATCTGAGCCTCTGACCTGGGCTGCTGCTTCTGGGACTGAGATTCAGGCCAGGGGCTGCTCCAGCATCCTTGGGGCAGCCAGGAAGGGAAGGGGGCAGAGGAAGATCCAAAACTAGGACCTAATCCAGAAGCCAAACCAGGAGCAGACATCCCAGGGCACACTGATGCCTCTGGGTCTCAGGTTGACCTAGAAAGATTTGAGTTTCACAGCGGAAGCATGACATCAGGAGGGTGCAGCCCACATTGTTCCCTGGTTTCCATTCCCAGGCATCTGGGGACCCCCGGGGAAGGAGACTCCTGGGCAGGGCAGAAACCTCACTTTCTGGAGCAGAAGCAGAGAAACTCAGAGACATCAACCGGCCTAGCCAAGGGCACCCAGCAGATCTGGGACCAAGGAGAGGCTGAATGGAGGCTTCTGCACCTGGGAATGCTGGAGCTCTGGTCCTAAAATTATGGGGGAGGACTGGAAGTAGGAGGAAAAGCCATTTAGGGGGCCTATGCCACTGGGATAGAGGATTTTTGTTTCCAAAGCCAGGGATCTCAGAAGGTCCTCATGCTGACTACCGTGAGTGGGCGTGACATGGGAAGAGCAGAGAGGATGGCTCAGAGACAGGTAACAGCCCTTGATGAGATGGGGTTTTGGGGAGACCCCCCCTGCCCCTGGGTGGGGAGAGAAGGGAAGGCATGGGACCTGAGGCTATGGAGACCAGAGCCCAACCCCAAGGATCTTTGATGGAAAGGCTAAGGGAGGCAGGAGGAGTGGACATCAGGAACAACGATCCTGGTAGCTGCAGTCAAGGACCTGAGACTTTCACTGGACCATGGGAGGAGGACCCCCAAAATAGGACCCCCTTCATGTGTTTTCTCCTCTTCTTCTGGGGAACCCAGAGTTATCTCAGAAATGGTGTCATTCCTTTGATGTTGTACCCAGAACAGTAACCCTAGATTGAAACCTTCAGACAAAAGCAGAGGAGAGAACAACCAGGGAGGTGGCGGGGATGGGGTGGGGGGAGAAGCAGCTTGTAATCACTGAACACCAGGGGGGCAGCCGGAACCAAGGGAAGGAAAACGAAACTCTCCTTCTCTTTGGGTGACTTGGTCTCAAGTCCTCTCTTCACCCCTGTGTGCTCTCTGTCCTGGGACTCACTGTAGGAATCTGGCCGCCACAGGGCTGGGTTAGTACAAGCAACTCAACTGGCAGGAAAAGACTTGAAACAGACACAGCCTAGAAAGGGTCAGAACCCATAATATATCAGGAATGGTTACAAACCCATAATGTTTTGTTTACAGGCAAATGTTTGTTATAACATGCTACAGACAGAACATTTACAAATGGCACAATGGAAAAGCAGTAGCAAATACTTTGAACAGACATCTTATAAAAGAAATGCAAATGATTGATACATACATGCACGCATGCTCATTCTCATTAGGAATCAGAAATTAAAACACAATGACAGTGTTATCATCAGAGTGACAAAACCGCCAACATTATTATGATCAAAGAAAAGGAGAGGATGGCAGTAGGACCCATCCACACTGGGCTGGGAGTATAAATTGCTACAATTGTTTTCCATAGAAATTCAGCCAAAATTAAACCTGAAAATGTATCACCTAGGATCCAGCCATCACACTTCAGGGAACTTACCTGAAGAAACACTAGCACATGAACACGATGTTTGTTCCAGCATTGATGGTGAAACAAAAATAGGAAGGAAACAAAATAATCCCAGGTGGGAATAGCTAAACTGAAATATGCTTTCTTCCCCAATGGAACACAATATACTAGTGGAAAGATGATCCCAATGCACTTACATGGATGGATCTCGGAATCACTGTTGAGTGAGGAAAAAAAGCAAGCCATAGAGTGACGTAGACAGTGTTAAGTCTGAGTCAGGGTTTCATTTTTGCATTAAGTAACCAAGCACCCACTCTCCTATAGCTTAAAGGGAAAAGACTTTATTTTTTTTCTCATGTAACAAGGAGTCCAAAAGTAGCAACTGTTGGAGGCAGGTCAGCTACTCAGCAATACATCCTTTGAGATCTTTTTGGCTTTCCCTTTTGCTCAGTGCCTCATGGTCACGAAAGGGCTACTGTGGCTCCGGACATCACATTTGTACTCAAGGCAGGAGGAAGGGAGGAGTAAAAGGCTTTTCTCTTCACAAAGTTTTGTCTTTTTCTTACCTGATGCAGTAGAATTTCCTTTACATCTAGTTAGGAAGAACTGGGGCATCCACCAACCTTCAGACCTTTCTGGTTAAAGGGATGAGATTATTGAAAATTGTTTAGAAAAATCATGGTTCATTCTCCAGGAGGAGGGGAGGAATATATTCACCCTGATATCAAGAGATTTCTGCCCACTACTTGAATACATCAGGATCTATTATCAGGGAAGAAAAGGGTGCCATTGGTTGTTGGGTAGGAACTGGAGAGTCTCTGATGCAGATAGAATCTATGGTACAGAAAACACATCCCTGTGTCCAACATTGCCTATCTTTGTACCAAACACATATCTTTGTTGGGGAGGAGGTTGTGGGGGAGGAATTGGGAGTAAGGAATGCACTGGGATATGGTGCTCAAAGGGGCCTTTGGTTTTACTCACAATTCTCTAAGAATTTTTAAATCGGGAGGCTAAAAAAAGGGGGGGGGAGACTGTATTCATTTATCATTTGTGTAATTAAAAGAGTCAGTTTCTGAAAATCTTCTCCGTGGCCAGGTTTGGCACCCCCAGCTTTGGTCCGAAGCCGATGCTGGGGAAACATAGCCATCACTGGGCCTGATTCTCCAGAGTTCAACTCAGCGCCCATGGGAGAGGAGGAAGGAAACTGTCTGAATGACTGAGCTCCAAGAAGAAAGTTGGGAGCTGATCACTTAAGGCTTTGAAGCCCTGTCAGCGGGGCTGTGTTTGACAGACAACAAGTCAACCTGCCGCCGTCGTAGGTATCTCCTTGCACGTTCTCTGGCCTCCCTCCAGAGTCTGCCCTTGATCTTCAAACAGAAACTGCAGGCTCTGATTCAACTGCCCATCAGACCCAGACAGATGCAGCTGGTGTCCTGAAACCCGCTTAGGAGATGCTCTGGGGCACAGGGGTGGGACAGACCTATGGACAGACGGACCCACGGGCAGAATGAAGGCTCTGCAGGCTCGGGGGAGCAAGGAGGGAGCAGAGGGACCTTGGAGTCACTGGGTCTGCCTGCAGTGTCCCAATCCAAGTGGGGCAGTAGGCAGAGCAGCCTTTGCTGAGGACCCCATCCACCCTTACACTTCCTATTATCTCCTTTCGCAAATCGAGCTCTGGGGAAAGGATCTGCCAAAGTTCACATGGTACAGATGATCTCACAGGCACCTCTGACCCACAGTTAGGGCCTGCCAGGAAAGCTGGAGAAGCAAACGAGAGTGCTGGGTATGGGGGAACCTGCCAGTATGGGCTCCTTCCTTCGAGGCCTCAGTTTCTTCCCTGTGCCTGGGGCGCCTCACAGATATCCCAAGCCAAAAACCCCTGCCCAAGAGACTTGGTTTCTCAGAAGGTCCTTGGAGGCCCCCTAGGTCAGTTTGGTTTTTCAAGAGTGGGTAGATAAAAACCAGCTTGAAAAAAATGAAATAAACAAACTAGAAACTAGAAGATCTTGGCATGTCCTGCTGATCCTAGACATCAGTGTTGTTTCATGAAATTTATCTGATGTTTTTACTGAGTCAGTAACAAAGGTATTTCATACTCTGGCTTACAGATTAAAAAAAAAAAAGGAAAGCTGCTGATTTGATCTGCATGCTTCATTTTATAGATGGGAAGACTAAGGCCCAGGGGAGGGTGTAACCTGCTCAGGGTCGCACTGCAGGCTGGGGTAGGGGTTGAGCCAGAACTTCCAGGACAAGCTCGGAGCTGCAGGTCAAGCTGCTTCTCTGGTTCCCCAGGCCCCAGGGTTTCTGGGCCCTCCTGGGGCTGCTGGGATTTCAGGAAGCTCTTCCTACCAGTTCCCAACATTTGGGCTGCTTGTTTACCCAGCTCTGCTGCTTGGGTATCCAGCTAGAGGGGCCCTATTCCTTGCTGCTTCTGGTAATCATTCCTGCTACTGTAAATACCTAGCTGTAGTCACCCCACTTCTCTCTGAGGCCCCTGGTTGGCTCTTCTTTCCCCTTTGCACACACACCAGGGCTGGCTAGGAAGGAACTCTCCTTCCTTTACATGGATTTAGAAGCTGTCTTCTCCAGGGCTGGGTGTGGTCTGCCTCTGGCTGGCCCAGCTCTTGGGGGGGTGAGGCAGGAGCCAGGCTCCATGTCTCCATTGGGAGAGCAGTGGCCCAGGCTGGCTTTCTTGGTGACACCATGTCAGGACCAGGAAACCTGAATTCACACCTTGCTCCATGACACTGGACAAGTCACAAGGCCTCTACACCTCAGTTTGCTTCTCCATAAAATAAGCTGATGATCCAGCACCCTCCACCACAAGGAGCAAATGAAATTAGTGTTGACATGAAAGCTCATCGTCTTGGATCTCCGTGATTTTTAACCTGACCAGCATCCAGGTCTTACCACTCACCTTTTCTGCTAATGGTCTCCAATTTTCCATTGAGGGACCGACCACCTCTTTCTCAGTCAGTCCCCAACATGGGCTTGCGGACTGCCCCACCCCCACCCTTGACCCAGGCCTGCTACACCAGGGACTTCTTTCCTCCTACCTCATGATACTTGAGGAGTGAGGTGTGAACCAAGCCAGACCGAGGGGGCTGAGGCCAGGGTCATTGCCAGCACCACGGCTGAAGGAAGAGCCCGGAGCCACAGGGAGCATCGTATGATGAGCCAACACGCTGAAAAATAGATCCAGGAAACAAGAGGAAGAGACAGCTTGCTGACATTGCTTGGGCCTCTCAGTCCAGATCGACATAAAGCAACCTCTGCTCCCAGCCGCTTAAAGCCAGGGAACTCTCCTGATGGTTTAAGCCAGCTTGACTTGAATTTCTTCTGTTGGCAGCTAAGAATGCTGAACGCAGTGGCCAGAACATAGAAAGTGTTAAAAAAAAAAAAAAAAGGAAAAGAATGTTCTTTCTTTGGTGCCTCAGGAGGCCTCCCTCCCACTTCTGCCTCTCCTGCTCTGCCCGTAGCTACCCTGCCCCACACTTTCAGGGCCTCCTGAGACCCTCTGTACCCATGGGCTGGAGTGGAACTGGCCTCACCTGTCCCAGGACCCATCCTGCACAGATTGGAAGGGAAGAGATTTCTAAACTGCCTATGGCTGGTTGGACATCAATTTCTTAAGTGGACCCCAACCCGCCCAACTCTGGCCCATCCTGCCTCAGCTGGCCCCCTCTCCTCCTGTGGGAGGCCCTCCATGCTTGCAGCCCGCTTGGGCCTTTTCAACCAGACAGCTTCTCAGCTCTGCCTGGCAAATTCCTTCCACTCACCAAGCTGCTCAAGTCCGTTATGTGCTCTGGTTCTGCCCCTCTTCCCCGCCTTGCCTCCTTCCTCTCCGCTTCCTTTCCCTCCACCCTATTTGGGATCTGTCCCTTGGCAACTGCTTCCTTCCAGCCCCCTCTCTCCACAGCCTCTGCGCTGCCTTCCGTAGACCTGACAGTGCAATCTGTGTGGCATTTCCTCACGGATACAGGTAAGGAGAGCCCTACCTCATGTCCCGCTTGGGCTGCTGGGACCTCCCCAATCGGCGGGGGCCCCCTCTCCCATCCTTCTTGAGACATGATGGCAATCAATCCTCAGGACATCACGGCCTTTCACATTGAATTCAACACACTGACCGCAATGTGGACTGTGCTCCAGCCTAGGGGTGCTCCAAAGCTCCCCCTCTCCCATGGGACAAGGCAGGTCTTCTCGGGTTGCAGTGGGAAATCAGGGTTTCACAGCCACTTCCCAGCTGGGAACAGGTTCTACACTCACAGTCCGTGGTCAGCATCAGTCTGAGACGGAGTCATGGCCGGAGCTCCCAGATAAAACCCAGCGGTTTCCAGCTCCCTTTGAATTTTGAATAAACAACGAATTATTTTTAGTATAAGTATATCCCAAAGATTGCCTGAGACATAGTTATCCTAAAAAATTAACCTGTCATTTTTTCTGAAATTAAAACTTAACAAAGTTTCCTGTTATGATGTTATTGCTTTGACTACATCTGCCAACCCCTGCCCCGTGGTCAGAGCTGGCAAGATGGCGGTAA
>RCUC01115167.1:0-24614 GCA_003697995.1 Taxidea taxus jeffersonii
GCTTGAATGTCAAAGTAAAGCTGGTTGATAGGTCCCTGATGTTCTCACCATGCTGCTAAATTAAGATAACTACATCAGACGATTTCATTTTCTGCTTATTGCCTTATTTCATGGTATGTATATAGTTTTTCAGATATAACTGGTAAGGTGGTAACCAAGACTTATACTGTCAGTATTATCTGTAATTGGATCACTTTTTGTCATTCAAGATAACAATGGAGATAAATGTCTGAAATAAAAAGTTTGAGTACTGCCTGACACAGGAAATGTGAGGGCTTTTGCCATGTTGCATGCTTCTATCCCAGCCTGATGATATTTATTCACCCACAAGAAAACAGAGGGGTTGCCTTGGCTAAGGAAATATCACAACAACATATGTATCTTTGAAGGCTTTACTTTCAACCAGTATCCTGTGTCCTCTGTTCTTTTTTTTTTTAAGATTTCATTTATTTGACAGAGAAAGAGCACAAGTAGTCAAAGTGGTAGACAGAGGGAGAAGGCAAAGGCAAAGCAGGCTCCCGCTGAGCAGAGAGCCTGATGCAGGGCTCTGTTCCAGAACCCTGGGATCATGACCTGAGCGGAAGGCAGACACTTATCCAGCTAAGGTGCCCCTCCCCTATTCTTTTGTGTTTGATTTTCTCATATCAAAGTTTCAGCCCAGATTGGATATACTCTTAATAAGACCCCAAAGCTGGTCCCCTCCATTCATCCTGCTCTCTGATGTGAGGAGAGCAAAGCAGAAGCCTAACTCAGGGGGCCAAAAGAATGGAGAGGACAGGGGTTGACACCATTTAGTTTCAAGTCACTGCAGCCAGGCTTAGTCCAAATGCACTGTGCACTGATAGCTTGTTTTCTCAGTTTTCAAAGGTTCCTTTTGTCCCTTCTGCAGAATCCAGCCAAAGAAACTAGAGAAAAATCTCAAAGTGAAAGCAGGTGTCATGGTTTCCTAGCGCTGCACCTGTTGTATATGCTATCAGGCCTCCAGATTATCCTCCTTCTGGAGGTTGCAGATCAGTTAAGGACACGCAGGACACATAGCCCAAGGATTGGGGATTCCTATCTATTCTCCTTTTTTATATATGATAACTCCTATTTTTGTCCTTAATTAAAAGTGAAATCTTAGTGAAAGATAATCTGAACAGCAAGGGAGGAGTCCATGCTGGGACAGGAAGTGGAATAAGAGGACATGGGCACCTTCACTTTTTCCTTTTCTCTTCATTCCCTCTAATGAAAAAATGAGGATTCCAACAAGAACAAAATCTGAAACACCACAAGGTAGAGGGAAAAACTGCAAAATGCATCAACCTTCGCACCACAGCATTTTTAGTTCTTTGAGAAACACACATGCTCTGCATTCCAGGATTGGGTTGGGTGGTCCTTCAGGATTCCAGAGGAAAGGAATCATCAGTTTGGGAAGCCCAGGTCTTTTTCAACAGTTCATGGAAGCATTAATAGTTTGTCTGCCAAACACTGAAATATTTGCAGGAGTATCACGTGCCAAAACTGATGGAAATTAAAATAGCATGAGCCAGATTTTAGGAAGCTTCCCATTTGCCTCTTAACCACTGGATTTAATAAAGGATATAAGAGAGGAAATGTCAGTCCTCTCTTTGATGTTCTTTATTAGGAATCATTTTATATTAGGCCAGGATAGAAACTTGTTTAATATACAAAGAGAATTTGAAATAATAATAAATGCATTTGGTTAAAAAAAAAAAAAAGCAGGAGGTAGATTTGTTTAATGAACAAAGTGAACTTAAAATAAGTAATAAATAGGTCACCTGGGTGGCACAGTCAGTTAAGCAGCAGACTCTTGGTTTTGGCTTAGGTGTGATCTCAGGGTCCTGGGACTGAGCCACCCTTAGCTCAGAGTCTGCTTGGGTTTCTCCCTCCCCTTCCCCCTACCCCTCTCCTCCATATGCTCTCTCTAAAATAAATGAATAAATCTTTAAGTAATAAATTTGGTTTAAAACATTTAAAAATATATATTGAAAAAATGAGCCATTTAAAAATATATATTGAAAAAATGAGCCTTCCTCCCACTCCAGATGTCGGTCCCCAGTTGTCATTAAGGTTAACAATGCTCACATTTCAGAGAGTCTCCTTCATACATTTACGTATTGTATAGGATTCTCAAAGTTCATCTAACTCTCACATCTTAAAGATTTGTTAGGAAAAAGGGCTTATTCATTTGGTGGAAAGTAATTTATTCTCTAGGAAAAAGAATTTAAAATGTTAGCAGCATTAAAACATTAAAAATAGAACCAATGACTATTTCTATTTTCAAAGAAAATGTGAAAACAGTCATTTAAAAAGCAAGAGAAAAGGTGGAAGTTGGGAAAGTTCCCTTCAATCAAATAGAGTGATGATCTAAGAAAATGAGAATGAAGCTAAGGCCAAGAGGAAGAAAATGAAGGAGCAAGAGGAATAGAAATCAACTAGGAGGAGGAAAGAGAAAACATTTCTAATGGTCACAAAAATGTTTTGTTTTATAGGCAAGTAAGAAAAGTTCGAGGATGGTGTGGCCTTTAAATGACATATATGTCATATCATCCAAATATATATATCAGGACCCCTGAGCCAATTAAATAGGATTGTGAGCAAGGAAGAGGCAAATCAATGCATTTTGCCTTAAAGATTTAAGGGAAATTTCACAGATTGGTAAATTAGACAGCAAAACAGGCCTGAGTCTCCTCAGGGTAAACACATGAGGGTTAAGACCTGAATTCTGGCATCAGCCTACTAGACTAGGGGAACCATTCAGCTTAGGATGGAAACAACCCAAAGCAGAAACTGAAGGTATTGCCCAATAATGCAAATCCTGCCTGAGGGCTTAGATATTGATGTTGGAGGGAAGGGCATGCTGTTGAGAAGCTGCATGTGTGGTAGCTATCAGAGGAAATAATAATGAAAAAGGAGCAGAGAATGTCTTGGAGGCAAGTCTTCTGTGTCCTCAAAATGAATAAGGTTTTTGTGACTATCATAGTACACTTGAGTGACAGCCAAGAAGGGGGTGTGTTGAAAACAGCAGAGCCATGAACATAAACTTCGTTATCACTCATTAGAATGTGGGTTTGAGAACTTCCACAAAGTAGCAGAGCCAGAGACTCCATAACAGAGGGCACAACCTGGAAGCCAACCATGCAGGGCAAGCATGCTAAGCTACCATTAGAGCCAACCTGGACCAGCTTGCTTAGCCCAATGAGCTCTACACACCTCAGTTCTGACTACTGATGCTGGCAAAGGGAGGAAGCAGCAGCTGTTCATTCCATGAATGGAGCAGCACAGGCCAAAGGGACAGGTATAATTGCACTGACCAGGACCCTGCCCATTAGAGCGGAAAAAAGAATTACACAAACCCCACACTACCCATAAGAAGATGGTGGTTGCAGAAGAGCCACTGCTAAGCTGGCATCATGCTTCCTTACCTCTTTCGAGGCATAGTATCTCTCTGCTTTAATGATCATGTCCACAACAAGGCTGTGGTTGCTTCTGGAGGCCACATCCAGGGCAGTCTTCCCTTGCTAAAAGTTAAAAATGAAAATGTCAGGCAGTATGGTATAGTGTTTAGGAGCTCGAGTTTTGGAACAGAGGGACCTGCATTTAAATCCTGATCCAACTGCTTCCCTGCATTTGGGAACTTGAGCCAGTCCTTAGCTTCCCTAGGTCTCAAAGAACTCCATGGTGTAGTGGTGAGGGGCAAATGTGATAGTGCATATCAAGCCCTTAGGACTGTGCATGGCACGTGGTAATTATTCAAGAGATGCTAGGTATTGATAGTGTCAGGTGCTATAGCAACAGGGCAGTGGAAGAGATTTGGGTTTAGGGACCAACCATCAGCAGATGATATTTTACACATGCTCTATCAATGAGAACCCAAACATGTCTCCAAGATCTCCAGGGGTCCCCCTGGCTCACTGCACGAGGGAGTCCTCAGCAAATAATATGATCACACGCCTTTCTCCTCAGGACTGACTCTACCTGTGGTTGAGACTTTAGTCAATATGCCATGCTTCCTTCCCCCGATAGCCTTTTCCTTCATTTACGGGAAGAGACCTCCTGATTCTAGCTAGGCACTTGGCCACTCCAGACATTTCCTAGCCTCCCTCGCACTTAAATATGTGACCTAAGTTCTGGTATATAAATAGAAGTGGCAAATGCAACTTCTGGGAAGTATTTTTAAAGAAAGGAAGGATGTTATTCTCCTTCGTTTCCTCCTCCTCCTGAGTGGAATGCTGACATGATGGCAGGAGCTTGAACAGCCATCTTAGACCAAGAAGTTGAAGCCATGTGTTGTGCAGAGTAGGTAAAAGACAGAAATTGCTGGATCTCATTAAGATTAATAGCATTCGTCAGAGAAAGGGCAACCCTCCTACACTGTTGGTGAGAATGCAAGCTGGTGAAGCCACTCTGGAAAACAGTATGGAAGTTCCTCAAAAAGTTGAAAATAGAGCTACCCTATGACTCAGAAATTGCACTATTAGGTATTTTTCTCAAAGATACAAATGTAGTGATCCAAAGGGGCATGTGCATCCCAATGTTTATAGCAGCAATGTCCGCAATAGCCAAACTATGGAAAGAGCCAAGATGTCCATCAGCAAATGAATGGATAAAGAATATGTGGTACATATATACAATGGAATACTATGCAGCCATCAAAAAGTGAATCTTGCTGTTTGCAACAATGTGGATGGAACTAGAGGGTATTAAGCTAAGTGAAATAAGTCAATCAGAGAAAGACAATTATCATATGATCTCTCTGATATAAGGAATTTGAGAAATAAGACACAGGATTATAGGGGAAGGGAGGGAGAAAATGAAGGAAGACAAAACCAAGAGGGAGACAAACCATAAGAGACTCTGAATCTCAGGAAACTGAGGGCTGCTGGGCGGGAGGGCCGTGGGAGAGCTGGGGTGGCTGGGTGATGGACATTGAGGAATGTATGTGCTATGATGTACACCGTGAATTGTATAAGACTGATGATTCACAGACATGTACCCCTGAAACAAATAATACATTATATGTTAATTTAAAAAGAGAATAATAGCATCCATGACAAAACTATTAATTCATAGTACAGAATTCAGCTCACTTGGATTCCTATCTATAAGTTTTCTCTATTATATTGCCTCTAATCAAGGGTGAGGGATTAGAAACTTAACCAAATGGAATGAGCAATAAGGAATATTCTGGACATAATTTTGGGCATGAGTGGCCTGGGATCCCATCTGGTATCTTTTATAAATTACAAAAGGCACACTTTTGTCAAGATGGATATAGCTCAAAGTTACAGCACACAGCTTTACAAGCAATGTCCCCTAGATTTTATGCAATGTACAATCTACACATCTATACATTTTTTTTTCTAAGCAAAAGATGGTGGTTTTCATCCATTTTTTAAATGGCACATTAAAAATTTGCTCAGGGGTCCTGAAGATAATCAAAATGAATGTCAGAAATAACCCCAGAAAAAGTTCTTAGCAACCCATGCTTCTCTGCTTAAGGATCCAGCAATTTATCCCACTAATTCCCTCACATGGCTGAGCAAGTGCAATTCCCACCAACCCAAATGATCCGGCTGTTAGTGAAGGTGCTAACACCCAGGTGGGCCAGAAGGTCAGAGATGACATTTACCAGTTTCTAGTCAAATGAGATAGTAATGAAATTAGGAAGAAGTATACTGTGCAGGCAGTTAGCAAGTCTTTCATTGCATGCTACCTAAATTCTGGCTTAAGAAGCCATTGGAATCACCATGATTAGCCTACTGTGGGAAGGCAGCATTCTGAAGCCAGTGTTACCAAGTTCCTAGAAAAACCTTCCCAGGGGGCGTGCCCTGGAGTGGAAACTCAAATAAAACTGCTGCTGAGTGTGGGAAGCCCTCCAGGAGCTTGGGGATGCCTCAGACTGAGAGAACAGGTTCTGGGAAAGTCATTCACACCAAACCCTGGCTCCTTTTTTCCATCCACAGTCTGAATCACTCTTACAGCATTTATCCTTGGTAAAACTTGTGGGAGTAAGTAGAAAAGGTAGTTTTTATTAATTAAATAGGTATTGGGGGCCAACCATGTGCCAGGCCCAGAGAAGAAAGAGGGAGGCGGAGAAGGGAAAACCGGAACATCAAATTATGAGTCAAGTTGCAGCACTGATGGTATTTACCAGGACACCCAGTCCACAGGCACTGGGGACCCAGACTGAATTCCCTTCCCAATGGGACGGAGTCTTTACCCATAAGGGGTGGGTGTCCCATAGGAGTTAAGTATTAATGAGAAAGTGAAATAACGAGAAAGCACAGGAAAATACGAATGTGAAATGTTAATACTAAAGCTAAATGTTAAGGGATGGTAAGGAGCCACAATGGTGAAAGTGGTAGAATTCCACCTATGTGACAAGAGTTCTGGGTGGTTTCATTTTCCTTCCATATGCTTCTGTCTTCCAGATCATGCACAGTAGGCTTGTATTACTTTTCATGATAACTTAAAAAACTGACCTCTAGAGAAAAGTAAAATAACACATCACTACTCCAAGTCCCACAAATGTAACGTGTAAAAAAGATTCTGAAAGAGTACACAGGGCAAACCCCACGTGCACTAGGAATTAAAGACGTGTGGAGCTAATGAAGAGTTTGGGTGAACACAAGAAAGGGGAAAGTGGCAAGTTTCAGAAGCAGTCAGCTCTGCTCACAGCTGTGGGAAAGCGCTGGACAACCAAGCAGCCTTGGCTTTGAAGCTTGGCTCTTTGTCTTACTGTGCACATGACCCTTGATATCATAGAAATCTCTTCAAAACTGGGATAATTTTGCCCACCTGACACAGACATGAGGACTAAAACAAGGTGCACGTGTATGAACACCTAGCAGGACTGCCACACCTCAGTCTCCTGTGTTCATGCTTTTCAGTAAGCTGGAACCTAGCAGATGGCCACCCTGCAACTTTCCTGACATGGAGCCCAGCTTACTGCTTTACTTGAGAGAAATGAAGTTGTCTTTCTTTTAAAAACAAATCTACACAAACCAAAAGAGACTCTTAATGTTATAAAACAAACTGAGGTGGGTGCGGGGGAGGAGTGTTGGGAGACGGTGATGGAGTTACATTATATGTTTAAATAAAAATAAAAATAAATTAAAAATAAAATTAAAACAAACAAACAAGTCTACACAATGCCCAAAAGGTGGGAGCAACCCACTGTCCATCCACAGATGCAAGGATACACAAAATGTGTTCTATACACAGCAGAGTATCATTCATCCTTACAAGGAAGGCTATTCTAACAAACACCACAACACGGATAAGCCTTGAGAACACTATACTACATGAACTAAGCTAGTCACAAAATGACAAACACTGTATGATTCTATTTACATGAGGTACCCAGAATAGTCAAACACAGAAAATAGAGCAGTGGTTGCCAGGGCTGGGGGAGGAGGAGGAAACAAGGAGTTGCTGTTCGGAGTTTCAGATTGGCAAGATGAAAAAGTTCTGGAAATTGGCTGCATAACAGTGTGAATAGACTTAACACTACAGAACCATACACTTAAAAATGGTTAAGATGATATATTCTATGTTATATTTATTTTACAATTAAAGAATTTTTAAGTAAGAACAAGTTTAGACACGTGTATGTTTGTTCACTGCAGCTCTATCACAGCAAAAGCTTAGGAACAATTTAAATGCCCATCCACTGGGAACTAAACAAATTATGACATGTCATGCCACAGTCTGTTGTATAAAGAAGAATGAAGAAAATCCCCTTGAACTAATATGGAACAGTTTCCACTTTATATACTTAAAGAAGAAAAGCTAAATGCAGGATAGTATGGAGAAGTACATCACCACAATGTAAAAAGGATGGAGGAATATGGTAAGAGTATAATATATTTATGTTTGCTTATTTATGTATAAAGAAACTGGAAAGAACAAAGAAATTTTGACAATAGATCTGTATGGCCAGAGTAGTGTGGAACCCAGACAACTAGGGTCAGAGGCGGGGGGCACATTTTTATTGTGAAACCTTTACTGATTATGTTTTTTAATTTTTGGACCCAGTGAATCTACCAACATTCCCAAAGATTAATAAATAATTTTAATTTTAAAAAACGCCTGTTTTATTATTCAGGGTAAAATATCTTACCTACACAACTCAATCGAAATCAGGATGTTCTACTGACTGCCTGGACACATGGTTTCTCTCATGTGTGTCCAATTCAGAAGGGGTGTGCTAAGTAAGGCTGCCGTTCAAGGGTTACAGACAACAGGGAGTTCTTCATGACCATCTCCGCTGAACATGGTGAAGACTGTGAAATTACCTTATCAACAATCTTCAGGTCACATCCTGCCTTCAGCAAGGTTTCCACCAGTTCCACATTACCAAGATCAGCAGCAACATGCAAGGGAGTCTGTCGCCTCTGCCATGAAAAATTTCAAACATGTAATCTAAACACATTAAGGAGGGGAAAAAACTTGCATAATCAAAAGACACAGGGAATGCAGAGGTGTCCTATATGGGCATAAGGGAAGATAGACTAAGATCACATTTTTATTTTTAAAAATTTTTTAAAGATTTTATTTATTCATTTGAGGGAGAGGGAGAGAAAGAGAGAGCATACGAGCAGGGGGAAGGAGAAGGGGGGAAGCAGACTCCCTACTGAGCAGGGAGCCCAACTCAGGGCTCAATCCCAGGACCCTGAGATCATGACCTCGGCCAAAGGTAGATGCTTAACCAACTGAGCCACCCACGTGCCCCAAGATCATATTTTTACATAGGTACAGGGGACATTCACTACAGTGTTATTTTTAACAGTGAGAAATTGAAAGGAAGTTGCATGTTTCACAAGGAGATTCATTGGATAAATTATAGTAAATCCACATACTGGATTAGTAGGCAACAATTAAAAATTATTTTTAAAAGATGATTTCAATAGGAGATACTAGAATAATCAAGTTCATAGAGACAAGAAAGTAGAGTGGTGGTTACCAGGACTTGGGGGGAGGGAAGAATGGGGAGTTAGTGTTTAATGAATACAGAGTTTCAGTTTGGGAAGATGGAAAAGTTCTGGAGTTGGATGGTGGCCATGGTTGCTCAACAATGTGAATGTACTTAATGCCAATGAACTGTACATTTAAAAATGGTTAAATTTCTTTCTGGGGTAATCATTTTCTTACCAAGAGGATAACAGTGTTTCAAAAAAAAAAGAAAATCACAAGAAAGTCACCCACTTTAACCTTTCACTAAAGGGGTATGCTAATGTGCAGATATTTCTAAAATATTAGTACTGAGGGGCACCTGGGTGGCTCAGTGGGTTAAAGCCTCTGCCTTCGGTCATGAGGTCATGATCTCAGGGTCCTTGGGATCAAGCCCCACATCAGGCTCTCTGCTCAACAGGCAGCCTGCTTCCCCCACCCCCTGTCTCTGCCTGCCTCTCTGCCTACTTGTGATCTCTGCCTCTCAAATAAATAAATAAAATCCTTAAAAAAATATTAGTATGCTATTTATGGTCTAGCCCAACCCTTGAACTAGAGAGAGGAAACAATTTCCCCAGAGTCACACAACTGGGCAATAGCATCTAGCTCAGTACTCCTCCAACCAGAGCACAGGACCAACCTGCTTGGGGCATTAGCATAATTAATATCAGAGAGCATTTATTAAAGACTCACTTTTGGATGGCAATGTGCCCCTCCGGGGGCTCATCAGAAACATCACACTTACAATGACAAACTATCGAAGGTCTATACCAACATGGAACAGAAATACAAGTGTCACATATTAAATACCAATAAAATTTCATTGTGATGATACTGCTATAAGTCTAAAAGGCAGGAAATGAACCAAAATGTTAACAAGATTGTCCTTTGGGGGGAATTACAAACAAATGGAAACTTTTACCTTATTTATGTTTTCTTATTGTTATACATTGAGTGTATTCCCAATCTAACATAAAAATGAAATGAGGGACGCCTGGGTGGCTCAGTTGGTTAAGCAGCTGCCTTCGGCTCAGGTCATGATCCCAGCGTCCTGGGATCAAGTCCCACATTGGGCTCCTTGCTCAGCAGGGAGCCTGCTTCTCCCTCTGCCTCTGCCTGCCAATGCAGAATAATAAACCGTCCTTCTCTGGAATGAATCTAGCCAATTCTGGTGAAACTGAAATCATGTGTAAGTTCTGTGTATGGAGCAAAGATTCTGCTTATTTGTAAGTATTTGAGACATTAACAGATTCAAACACATAAGCATATATAATAACAAAAAGGTCCTCCTCTACATCCCCCAAACATTTGTGATAATGAAACACAGGGAGGAAGGTCCGTTGGGGGAGGAAGGAATCGAAGTGCAGGTAAGTCTCCATTCTGCTCCCACACAAAAGAACTCCTAAGTTGGAGATGGAGATGACTGGAGAGACCTGAGGCTCTGGTTCCCCAGACAGAAGCTGAGGGCCACCCAGCGGGTTAGGACAAGCATGTGCCCTGGATCTGGCTGCTCCCTCCTCTCAGGGACCAGCAGAGGCTTCTCTAGGTGGAGGCAGTCAGAAAAGCAAGATGTGCCCAGAGTTCTCATCTGTCCCCAGGGTTCCAGAAGGGCTCCTCCCACCAAGAGTTTCTCTTCCTACTCCCGACAGCTCTTGGGAGAGGCAGCTCCACCCCAGAGTTGGCCCTGATTGAGACAGTGCCCGCTCTCATCCTCTTAATCTTCCACCTTATCACTTCCATTTCCAGCTAGTGATGGATTCCTTTTACGGGGCATTTAATTCTGCTCCAGTGGACTGAATTCATTGTGATTTTTTTTTTTTTAAATTCCAAGAGGTCTCTTTTGCCTTTGAGTAAAAGGAAGACACATTTACAGTCTCTAATATAGAAACAAAGCTTCCTCCTTGTGGCAAAGGGCTACCACTGGCCAATTATATTTCATGCAGAGGGAGTGGCTTTTGATTTAAAGAGCCGCTGGCAATCTATCCCTGAGCTACTGTTTATCAACCAGAGGTGCCGGTGGACCTGTTAAGTGCAAACAGGTTAAGAATGCACTAGCTGAACCCCAGTTGTACATCTGAAAAAGTACATATGTGCAAGTGGGAATGGGGGGTCACAGAAAAAAAAAGGTAAGATATATATATTCCACCTGGAAATTTTTAAAGTACCTTGAACTTGCTCAAAACTACCCTTAACCACACAATGCATTGAATCATAAGAAAACAGACTCTTAGGGTTCTGATAAACCTTGCTTACCTGATTTAAGGTGTCAACGTCGTGCTGTGCCCTTATTAAGCTGTTCACAACTGAGATATGGTTGTTGATAACAGCTAAATGAAGAGGGGAGTCCTTTGGCTGCAGAAAGAAAAAGAAACAAAATTTCAAATCCAAAAGATTCTGGGTTCATCATTCAGAACAAAAAGCATTCATTTTGACAGAGATGTCCTGATAATCTCCTAGTACTGGAACTGCCCAGAACAGCATCGGGCCAATAGCAAGTGTTCAGCATCATTTCCATCCCAGGGTTGGCAGCAAACCCACTCACCAGCAATCAGCTCTCCCCCTCATCTGTTCTGGAACTATACACTGAACACCTACTATAGGACAGGCTCTTTTCAGTGGTAAACATGGCCCATTCTCAGGAATCTTCCAATCTAGTGGGGTAAGAAAATATTAATTTTTTAAAATCACAAAATAAATACACAAATTGTGAAAAATGCCTTGGAGAAAAAGGAGAATAGCAGGAGAGCGTATTGGGATGGGCAGATGGCTAACCTTTCCGAAGATGAAGAAAACTTTCCTGAAGAACTGACATGTTCACTTAGATAAAAATGATAAGAAATATGAAATAGGCTTAACTGCAGGACTTCTCAGTGCCTTCCAAGACCTAAATTATGGTGGGAATAGTTACAAGGAGGAAAAACCATGCACATTCAGCATTTCCTGAATTGATGTGATTTAGAGTTCTTTCTCCCTAGAGCTTTCTGTGGGACCAATGTCATACTCACCCAGGGACACTATTCTCATGGTTAGCCCTCCCATGGATATAGAGTATACAGTCCCAGGATATTCACCAAGCCCCTCCAGCCTGCTTCCCTTTCCTCCTCAGTTGTGGTTAAAATGCCTGTCCTGCAGCCTCACCCCCACCTGGAGTGTCCAGCCCCTCTCAGCCATCCCTGAAGGCAGGATTCTTTCCCAGCCCTGCCAGGAGGTCATGACTGCCTCTAGGATTACTCACTTGGCTCCTGCTGCTTCACCACCACCCAGCTGCCACTGGCCCATGGAGGCACTAGGGAAATGTCTCCAGGGGTACTGAAGGCAGCCAAAAAGAAAAAGAGGTGTGGGAAAGGGGTTAGACAGGAGAAAGAGTGAGCTGAGGGGCAGTCAGGGTGGAGGGAAGGCAGCAGGAGGCAGAGGGAGAGGGGTGCAAATGTCAAAGAGCAGGGGTTCAGGAGATCCAGGGAGGCTGTGAACAGTAGGAGAGCTGAGAGCCAAGGCAGCTGACAGGGAGTGCACATGTGTGTGAGGACAGGTGTGATGAGGACTGAGTGTGGTGTTGCTCAAGGGAAAGAGATATTAATAATAAGAATATTTAGACACATTGAACATATTTTTATAATGCCACTTAATGCATACTCACTTTTCCAACAGTTTATACTCCGTTTTAAACTCTGGGCTAACAGTTTTCATTCACAATAACCCTAGCAGTTAGATCCTCTATTCCCCACTTTATACATGAGGTCAAGAGCAGTTACATAACTTCCGAAAGGCCTTGGGGCCAAGAAGTGGAAGAAACAGGATTCGAACCCCTATCCACCTGACTCTAACATTGGCACTAGGCTCCTTCCCAGGAAAACTACTAGGAAAGAAACCTATGGAAGAGAGAGGTACTGAGTTTGCAAGAGCTGCACCAGCACACAGAGGAAGAGGAGAAAAGGAGGAAGTAGGACTCCACAGCTGCATAGGTCAGGCTGCCACAGGCATGAACAAGGAAATGGAGATGATGGGACTGGCTGGGGCAGAGTGGGAGGAAGGCTTTCTGGGCAGGCCTCTTCTACTCAGGAAGAATGTTCTCTCTTGAGGCACCAAGCATGAAAAAAGAGAAAGCATCCCTAGGCCCAAGGAAATGGGCAGTGTTCTTCCTGCCAGGGCCACCGACCTTGCTGGGACCCAGCCCCTCCCGAGAAATGGGAAGCATCCTTGGATAGACCAGGCGAGTTCAGAGCCAATTCCCTAACATCATTCTCCAAAAACTACCAAACATGATCAAATCACATCCCTTCTCTCCAGTTAATATAATAAATAAATGGCTAAGCAAAATCAGAGGAAATAACATTCTCACAGAAGAAATGAAAATAGAGTAAAAAACAGAGGAATGTTTTTCATCCAATTCCAGCACAGAGGGCTTTTGTTAATGCTACCAAAGCCAACTCAAACTTCAGAAAACCTAAATCAGTAAAAAGGATCGACTTTCAAAAGAAAAACAAGATCACTCAGTGAAGGGGGGTGGGGAATGATCATTCTCCTTCCCATTTATAGCAGTGTCCTTTCTTTTCCCAGACTGATAAATTTAATACAAGAATAATAGCATCTCTAGACACCTGAGAAAGTATTATTGCAGCAAATATCAATATTTAAAAGACAAAGAACTCATTTTGTTCAGGAACTTCAACGACTTTCTAAAATTCATCCCTTGGATTTTATTTCTCAAAATTAAGACTGAGTCTCCAAAAGAAGTCAGTCAGCTTTTCCAGAAAGAATTCCTTCTTTGTGAACACCTCAACCCCTCAAGTATCTGCAAGAAGCATCTCCCTGTACAGCCAGCCTCACGGCACCACAATCCAAGCCCACGTTACTGAAATAGACTCACTTCCGTGTTCTGGTGCAGATCAACATTCTCCCCAAGAAGACAGCTGACAAGGGATGTATGCCCACTCTGGGTTGCCATCTCCAAAGCAGTGATGTTGTGCTGCAAGACATAGGTGGAAAGGGCAGGGAGGACCCCATTACAATCCAGCATGCTTTCTGGTATCTATCACGTGGTAATTAATTAATACAATGAAACAGTACAACTATTGAAAGAAGAAAACCCAACGTGTTTTTGATCATTTTGAGGGCCTCTTCATTGCTTCCTGTAAGTGTTTCCCCTAAGATTGAGAGTCCTAGGTAACACATGCCTCAGGCAAATACAAGCTAAATCCCTGTTTCCCTTCTATAAGAAGTACAAAGAGGACAAGGGCCAAGTCTTCTCTCCAAACATCCTGCAAAACCCCTCCTTGAACCAAAACGGCTGTCCTGGTATTGGTCCCAGTAAACGCCTCAACACTCTCGTGCCCCCTGGCCAGCTTACCTATAGCTCTCCCACAAAGCTTAGCATGACTGCGATGGCCTCACTCAACGTCAGTGCCTCTCCTACCCTGCTGCGTGCTGCCTCCTACATGCTGCCTCCTACTGCTCTCTGTGCTCACGTGGCTTCACTTCACGCTAGATGGCAGAACTGTGTTTGATTATTGTGCCATCTTCTGAAAGGTTTTAGCATGCTGCCTTGCAGTAATGTAAGATCAATGGATAGTTGCTGGCTGATTAATTATAAGATTGCTACAAAGTATTTCTAGGTCCACCAAATAAGGTTCTATAGGATGTTACATTTTCCCAAAAACAGCTGCATAAGTAACCACCATCTCACGTTTCCGTTGGCAATGGGAACCCTCCACTCACCCAATGCGCAGTCTACCCTTGCATGTGGGTGGACTCTGTAAGTGCTCGGACCAATCAATAGAGTATGGCAGAAGGTACAGTGTGCCTGTGGCAGGTGTAGCCACTAACCGGCCTGGCAGGGTCTGCTCTCTGCCTATGAAAATCCAGCTGCTTTGCCAGGAGAAGAGACCACACATCTGTTGACCATGCTCAACAGCCCCAGTTGAGCTCCTGGCTGACAGCTGACACCAACTGCCAGGCATGTGAGTGAGCCACTGTGGACATCCAGCTCACTTACACTTTCAAAGGACCGAAGTCCTGCCTGACATCTGACTATGACCACATAGTCTGACTAACAGACCCAGAGGAAGAATCTCTCAGCTCAGCCCAAGCCTCAAAGCTGTGAATGACAGATACTAGTGTATTATTGGTTCAAACCACTGCACTTCTGGTGGGTTTCTTGTGAAGCAACAGATAAGAAGCTCATAAAAACGATACACACCCTGACCACCTGGACTCTAGCTTGAGCAACTACTAAATGTCTCTATGACATTTGCGGGCCTCTTCATCTGTAAAAAAGTATATAACCACCTGTACTAATTTTTATTGCTACTGCTAACAAATTGCCACAAACTCAGTGGCTTAAACAATACAAATGTATTATTATGTTACCATTCTGGAATTCTGAAGTCTGAAATGGGTCTCACTGGGGTAAAATAAAGGCCTTTCTGGAGGCCCTCAGGAAAATCCCCTTCTTTGACTTTTCCAGTTTGTGGAAGCCGCTCATATCCTGTGGCTCACGGGCCTCTCCCTCCATCTTCTGAGCTAGTAATGGTGCATTAAGTCCTTCTCATCCTGCTTAGCTTTGACCTCCTCACCTGCCTTCCTCTTCTGCTTTAAAACACCTTTGTGATTACACTGGGCCTGCCTGGATAATTGAGGATAATCTCATTTTAAGGTCAGATGATTAGCAGCCTTAATTCCATGCACAACCTAAATCCTTCTTTGCCTTGTACCATAACATATTCACAGATTCCAAGGATTAGGATATGGATGTCCTTGGAGTGAGGGGGCATTCTTCTGTTTACCATACCATCCTACCTCTTTTTCCCAAGCCATAGTAATATCGGGAGAATAAATGAACTAGTAAATATGTACAGTAATCATAACTATCACGTTATTCATTTCACACACACACAAAAAAAGCTTGAGCCCTTCTTGTGCGCCAGGCACTATGCTAGATAGTGGGGAGATAGGCTGGTAAACAAGCTCTCCACTATTACATTTCAGTAGAGGTGGACAATCAGTAGACCTCTAGACTAGCAGACAGATCAGTGCGTCAGCAGACTGAGAACAAATCTATTTACTAGATCTAGATGTTACGAGAATAATAACAGCTAATACTAAGTGCAACAAAACAAAGTAAAACAGCAGGACTGGGCGGCTACTTTCCAGTGAGTGATCAAGAAAATCCTCCGGATAGGGTGACACTGGACTGAGATCTAAGAAGATCTGAATCAGAAGCAAGTCTGTGAAGAACCCAAAGCCAAGAAATAGTAGGAAGAGCTGTGGGACTCTGACATCTTATCCCAAAGGCACCACAGGCAATGGGTGTAAGACCTACAGACTTTTTAAGAGCCAAATAAATGTTTAAAGCCTTTACCAAAAAAATTATTGATTCCAAGATACCAAAGAAAACCGTGAAATTGAAGTGAATAAATATTTAATTGACATAGTCATACCCCCATTGATTGTAAAATGTAATAGTCATAAAATATTCATTACATTCGTAAACAATTTGTAGGTTAAATTTTTTCACCTCTTCAAATTCCCAAGTATACACAGAGTTCTAAGAAAACCAGAGTCAATCATAAATTGAGTGTATCATAGCCAAATAATTATGAAAGCACCAATTAAAAAGCTTTTATTTTTATTTTTTTATTTTTTAAAAGATTTTATTTATTTATTTGACAGAGAGAGAGATCACAAGTAGGCAGAGAGGCAGGCAGAGAGAGGGGAGGAAGCAGACTCCCTGCTGAGCAGAGAGCCCGATGCAGGGCTCGATCCCAGGATCCTGAGATCATGATCTGAGCCGAAGGCAGAGGCTTAACCCACTGAGGCACCCAGGTGCCCCTAAAAAGCTTTTAAAATAATTTACAGCAAACACAACTTTTTTAATGTGGAATGTTGGGGCATTTAAATATGTTTGATAAGATGTAAGGGTAAAGTCTCCAAAAAGGAGTTGTTAGGGTCTACAAAAGTCTTCACTGGTCCAGGGGCATTTAGTACGACCCTGAAAGAGAACCTACTGCTCAACTTTGGGCAGCATAACATCAGCCCAAATGGAGGAAGCCTCTGCTGTCGGCTAAATCCATAGTCTCCAACTACCTCCCTAGAAATGGCTCAATCCCTTACCCAGTACTTCCCCTTAGTTGGGGGTTGGAGCACAAAAGCAATCTCCTGGACAGCAACACTAATTGCCGTCAAGGGGTGAAGCATTTCCAAGATCAAACACAGTAATCACCTACAGATATAAAAGCAAACTAAGCCTAACGTGTCCCCACAGTGATGTGTCCATGCTGCTGGCTTCTTGCTGCCCACGGCTCAGTCCCCCAGGGTCTTTGCTGAGTTCGGTGGAGACAGGTGTGAACAACCAGTAAGAGCTGAGGCTGTTGATGCAGGAAGTGTGCTAATGAACTCAGGGGAGAACTCAAGAAAATGTACAAGTTGAAAAATGGACCCAGGACAATTTCCAGGCTGCCTAGACAACGTCAAGGCTATAAGGAAATGGATAATGTGGAGTCTGCAGTCTTAGTAGGGTTGGGAGAATGTGAACATGTGAAAACCATTACAAAGCAAAATCTCTCTGGAGGCTAACAGAATTAAGTACAGAAGAGAGGGAGGGAACTGAACAATGGAGTCAGCCAACAGAAGTGAGCCCAGCAGGACCCCAATAATGAGGGAGGCTTTTCCAGGGACTTCAATGGGGGACTGAAGACTGGGGGCAGGGAGGCACCTGTGAATGCCTGAAAAACACAACAGCTCTCCACACTCTTGAGTATTTCATGGGCCCCACGAATTCTTAATGTTGTGTTCATTTATTGCATAAATAATGGTGCTCATTTACTGCATAAATAAGCCTGCAACTCCAGTGGGAATCAACTCATAGTATCTTTATTTTCTACTCTCTCTCACAATCTTGTCCATTATATAATTTTAGACAGTGAAGATGTATGTACAAATACATATCATTTTTTCTATTTCTTCTATCTTGAACTTTTTTTAAGATTTTATTTATTTATTTGTCCGAGAGAGAGAGAGAGAACAGCAGGCTTCCTGCTGACAAGAAGCCCAATGCAGGACTTGATCCCAGGACCCTGGGATCATGACCTGAGCCAAAAGCAGACACTTAACCGATTGAGCCACCCGAGCATCCCATATTATGAACATATATATGTGGAACATGGAACATATTTAGTATATTTAGTATTTATCATTAATATTTTTAACAGCTACATAATTTTCCAAGAAAAAGATACACCAGACTTATTTGGCTTTCCCCTAGAATTCATAGCATGTATAGGCTGTATCTAATTCTTGGCTATTGGAGATAACTTCATTATCTATCTTAATGCATGTACCTTTTTCCTTTTTTAAGATTATTCCCTTAACAGAATTCTTCAAGGCTGGGTGAAAGGAAAGTGACAAATTGCTTTTCAAAAGCATTGTACAAATGTACAATTCCACCAGCAGAATAAAGAGCATAAAACATTACCAGTTTGGGACTCTATTCTTGATCTTAGTGTTATCTTTATGCCTTTTGAAAAGGCATTGTTTCTACAGACATACCTCATTTTATTGATTTGCTTTATTGTATTCACAGACACTGCATTTTTTTTTACAAGGTGGAGACATAAGACTTCAGTGGAGAAAGTAACTACAGATGATACTGCATTTTTTTTACAAGGTGAAGACATAAGACTTCAGTGGAGAAAGTAACTACAGATGAAGTAGAATAAAAGAAATAGAAGTGGAGCCTGAAAATGTAAATAAATTGCTACAATCTCATGATAAAACTAAGAGATGGGGAGGTGCTTCTTACAGACAAGCAAAAAAAGCAGTTTATTGAAATGGAAACTACACCTGGTGAAAATGCTGTGAAGATTACTGACATGACAAAGATTCAGAATACTGAATACAGGGACAGGATCTGAGAGGACTGACTCCAATTTTTAATTAAGTTCTACTGTGGGTAAAATGCCAAACAGGATCCATGCTACAGACAAATGGTTCACAAAAGGAAGAGTCAATAGCTGCACCAAACTTCACATTTAAGAAACTGTAACAGTCACCTCAACCTTCAGTAACCATCACCCTGATCAGTCAGCTGCTATCAACACTGAGGCCAGACCCTCCACCATCGAAAAGATTGTAACTTACTGAGAGCTTAGAGGACAGTTAGACTTTTTTAGCAATAAAGTATTTTTTTTAAAGATTTTATTTATTTGTCAGAGAGAGTGAGCACAGGCAGAAAGAGTGGCAGGCAGAGGCAGAGGGAGAAGCAGGCTCCCTGCTGAGCAAGGAGTCCGATGTGGGACTTGATCCCAGGACGCTGGGGTCATGACCTGAGCTGAAGGCAGCCGCTTAACCAACTGAGCCACCCAGGCATCCCAGCTAAATAAAGTATTTTTTAATTAACGTATGTACGTTGTTTTTTGGGATATAATGCTATGGCACACTTAACAGACCACAACAGACCACCAAAAAATTCATTTCACTCAGTTTATTGTGATAGTCGCTTTTTTGCAATGGTCTGGAACCAAACCTGTTCTATCTTAAAAGTTTGCCTGTACATTGTACTGATATGGAGGGAGTCCCAAAACATGCTAGCACTTTAAAAAAAAAACAAAAAACCCAAGGTCCAGAGCAGGAGATCTATGTAGTGGTGTCAGTATTTATACATGTCCATAGTTCATCACAGTTTCCATGTAAATGCATGGAAAAAATAGATTCAATGAACTATTGATCCCATTAGTTCTGGGGAGATGAAATTGAAATCTGCAGTTAGAATATACCCTTTGGGGGGGACGCCTGGGTGGCTCAGTGGGTTAAGCCGCTGCCTTCGGCTCGGGTCCTGATCCCAGAGTCCTGGGATCGAGTCCCGCATGGGCTCCTTGCTCGGCGGGGAGCCTGCTTCTCTCTCCGCCTCTGCCTGCCTCTCTGCCTGCTTGTGTGCTCTCTCTGTCTCTCCTCTCTGACAAATAAATAAATGAAATATTAAAAAAAAAAAAAGAATATACCCTTTGGTACTATTCAAATTTTTTGTTACTTTCACTGTAATTGAAAATTACTTCAAAAAATGGAAAATGAAAGTAAAACCATCTGAAGGGCAAGACCACTGCAAGGGTGAGAATCCTCGCCACGGTCACTGACTAGTCAGATAATCCTGAATGAGTTCCTTAACTTTCCTGAATTCCAGGTCCCTCACCAAGAAATGAAGGTAAGTGACACAGGATCTTAGCTCCATGCCTAAATACAAAAGCATTCTGTGTTTACAAGAAGGCACCATAGTGTCTTCTTCAGGCCCAGACTGACCACTTGAGCTTTCACACAATAATGGTTTTTTTTTTCAGCATTTACTGTGTGTAAGCCAAGCACATACAGTGTCTAGGGAGAAAACAAGGTAGAATGAGAATGTTTCTGAATTTGAGAACTAACAACTATCCCATCCCCAATAAATAGGAAGAATGGCAATGCTTTCAAGGAGACAATAATTAGGGGACTATTAAATCATTAATTCTTACCCCAAACAAGGCAAATTATAAATATCAATTCTACAAAAGCCTAGTGAGTGGATCTGTTCAGGACTAGATTAACCAAAGAACATTCTGAGTCCCCCACCATAGCGTGAGTGAACATGGCATGGCGCACATACTTTATTTGGAATGTTGACATCACTCCCTGCTGCCAGAAGCACTTTGCTGCATTCTTCATGACCTCCTTTAACAGCCAGGAAAAATGGTGTTTCTCCATCCTAAAAAAAGGAAAAAAATTAAAATTAATTGCCCTTTGGCATGGAATGAAATTCCTTGAGAAACAGCATGCTTTCTCTGTACCTTTTATGCATTAGTCTTAATGGATAGCATTGATTGAGTTTCTATATGCCAACTTATATTACCAAGACTATATGCCTTGGCAGAGTTAAAAGCACAACTCTGTATGGTCAGGATTAATATTACCCCATTTTACAGAAAGGGAAACTAAGCCTTAGCTGAAAAGTGACAAGTCTAGTACACAAATTCAGCTGTTTGGCTCCAAAGCCTCTACTGTTACCTATCCTGTTATGACTCTTTTCAAGATTTCCATCCACCATTGAGACTCTTATCTTTATTAATTTATCTAGCAAATATTTACTAGACACATACTGCCTGTCTGACAAAGGTACTGTGATTAGGAAGATGAATAGATATAAACCCTGCCCACAAGAAGGGAACAGCCCAGCAAGCAAGATAATCACAGAAATATGAATTACCATGCAGTGTGCAACTTATAAAAATAGATACATAGACACAAATGGCACACATTTGTACCAAGTACAGATTTACTGTTTAAAACTGACTTAAGCTATTGTGTCCTTTAAAGAAAATAAACAGTAATACTCTTTCTCAGGAATTAGGTTTCCTGAAATTCATTATGATAAAAGCTATTAGGACAAAGTGAGACCTTAGTTTAGGCCAAAACACAGAAAGAAAGAAAGGAACTGGTATCACATAGTACATGGATATTTCCCCCTCCTCATGAAGATTCTTTCCTAAAAATATTGGGAAGAAATGCAGAATTCCTTCCCATTCCCTAACCATTTCCCCCCTTGGGTATTATTCTAACAAATGCATTAGGTTAAGTTCAGAAGGTTTTACTCATAGCTAATTAGATATGAACAATCACGTCAAGAGGGATGCAGAAGCATGGAACCAATGTCCCCATCTCAAATGGATGGAAAAAATAGCATCCATGCTGCTTTATCCATGCACCCTAGTGCCTGGGATAGCCATCTGTTACAGAGGAATTTCTCCCCACTAAGAGGCCTTCTCATTTTCCAGGAAAATGGATGCCAAATGGCAAACCTCAGTGGGAAAGGCATTAGCAAAAAATGTAAAGGAAAGAATTCACATCTTTAATATATCAGGAGTCTAATAAACATTCCTACCTTTGACCCAACAGTCTTACTTCTAAGAATATACCCAAAGGAAATAGTGAGGAATTCAGACTATGGTTTTTATATGAAGAGGTTTGCAAGAAAATTATTTTTAAGAAAAGGAAAATGAAATTAAAGTAAATGTCCAAGAACTGAAGAGTCAAATGAACTCTGGACAGCCAATAAAAATACATATGTACAGGAACACAAAGAAAATGGAATGAAAATATGTCAAATATCTCTAAAATAATCATTTCAGTGTGGAGAAAATACAAGAACTACTATTTATGTTTATTTTATATTAATTAAAATATTTATATTTAATTAATATTTATATTTTATATTTAATTAAAATTTTATATTTCTGGCTTATGTTTTATAATATATTACTTTAATTATAAATATATGTGTGACAGATACACACCCAAACTTTCCTTATGGATAGGAGTTTGCTACCAAGACTGCTTAGAGACAACTCCTCTATAGTATATTCATAGGGGTCACTCCAACTGGTCTGGCAACAGTTTACAACAGGAAACACAGGCAGCCAAAGATTGTATGAATACTATGGGCCTTATCCAAAAGGCTAATATTATCACTAGTCGTTATTCTGTGCAGATGAAACCTATCATAATCTGCAATTACAGTTTGTTGGGCTTTATGAGCTCTCTCCCATGTGCCCTAATTCAAAAATAGCTAAAAGGTGGAAGAAATCCAAGTGCACACATTCCAGTAGTAAAGTATTAGAACAGGACAAACATGACTAAGACTTTCAATTAAATCCTGTGACTACAGGGGGTGTCTGGGTGGCTCAGATGGTTAAGCTTCTCTCTTCAGCTTGGGTCATGATCCCAAGGTCCTGGGATCAAGCCCTGTGTCAGGCTCTCTGCTCAGCAGGGAGTCGGCTTCTCCCTCTGCCTGCCATTCCCCCTGCTTATGCCTCCCCTTCTCTGTGTCAAATAAATAAATAAAATCTTTTTTAAAAAATCCTGTAACTATAGGACTTGATCTCTACATTGATTTGTGAAGGCCAATCACACCTAAGATTTACCCTAGGTGATTTTTTTTTTTAAAGATTTTATTTTATTTATTTGTCAGAGAGAGAGAGAGAGAGAGAGCAAGCACAGGCAGACAGAAAGGCAGGCAGAGGCAGAGGGAGAAGCAGGCTCCCTGCTGAGCAAGGAGCCCGATGTGGGACTCGATCCCAGGACGCTGGAATCATGACCTGAGCCGAAGGCAGCTGCTGAACCAACTGGCTCCCAGTGATTTTTTTTTTTTAAGTGTCTCACCATCATTCATAACTTTTATTCAGGAAGACCAAATTCCTGGGATTTTCTTTAAATAATTTAAACCAATTAAGCCTGATCATCATTATGCCAGACTGTCAGAAAAGACACAAAAAAGTAAACAAAGGAAGGCTCTATTTTTGTCCACGATCCTCAAGTGAAAGCTTGGCTTAACTTCCCCCAGGAACTTGAAGAGAATAAAATGAGGATAATAGCAATATATACCACTGGTACAGATTCATATACTGCACCAAGACCACACCAATGATGACAGCAGATGCAACTGTTTTACCCTTACAAACATGTGCCAGGCACTATACCCGGTGCTATGTGTGTGACACTGCCTTCCCATTTAAACCTCACTATGGCCTTAGAAAGCTAGTTGACAAAACTGAGGCTAAGAAGGGCTAAGGACTAAGCTCATAATTACCTATCTAGAAGACTGATGGAACCAGGACCTGACCCACAGTCAGAGGCCGGGTTTTCATCTCTGGGTGTGCAAGTCAAGGGATGCAAGGGACTAGCCTGGTGGGCTTCTCCAGTCCAAAAGGAACACCGACTTGGCCAAGGCATCACGGAGGCTCATTTTCATACCCTTCCATTTTCATTATGTTGCCTGCAGTTGGTACTTTTATGGTCATAAGCCACCAACTCTAAGTACCACCTTGGTTTAACATATCTGAGATCAGGATGCAACTCACAATCTCAATCAGGTAGTAGATGTGATACTGTTGTCACTGCTTGCAGCGTACATTATATCAGAATGGGTGTCAACTCAGAAGAAAACCTCAGAAGTCACAGCAGAGGACCCTTTAAAGAAATACAGCATCACAAGCACCTCTGAAGGCAAAGAGGATATTACTTTGTTCAGAAAAAACAAAGACATTGAGACTCTGAGTAAAAAAGTAATTTAGGGGCGTCTGGGTGGCTCAGGGGATTAAGCCTCTGCCTTCGGCTCAGGTCATGATCCCAGAGTCCTGGGATCAAGCCCCACATCGGGCTCTCTGCTCAGCAGGGAGCCTGCTTCCTCCTCTCTCTCTCTGCCTGCCTCTCTGCCTACTTGTGATCTCTGTCTGTCAAATGAATAAATAAAATCTTAAAAAAAAAAAAGTAATTTAGAACATTCAGGCTCAGTGTGAAGTTTAGGAACCAACTTATCTTGCTTATTTGTTCCTTTATATGTATATAATAAAATCTAAATATAATATAATATAATATAATATATTAAATATTAATATTAATTAATATTAATAAATAAATATAATATAATATAAAAGTCTAAAAAACTCTTTCAATAAGTATAAACTATTCTAAGGGACAAAGAAGCTTGTTTGTGTCATGGTTTAAGTGGCACCATTATTTTTTTCTTAGTGTTATATGAAGTAATAATATACTTTACAATCACTGGTGCCTTAAGTTAAAAGACTGTATTACTTCTTACAGTATAGCTCAGAGAAGTACCAAGTTTAGAAGTTATCAGA
>RCUC01115171.1:0-5000 GCA_003697995.1 Taxidea taxus jeffersonii
GGGCCCGGCGGCTCCTACCTCCTTCGCCTGCTTGCCGGGGTGGGGTGGCGGCGGCGGCTGCTGGGGCTGCTGGGGCTGCTGCTGCTGTTGCTGCTGCTGCTGCTGCTGCTGTTGCTGCTGCTGCTGCTGCTGCTGTTGCTGCTGCTGCAAAAGCTGAAGATGTAACTGCTCTTGCTGTTTCTTGTAAAACTCTTGTAGTTGTTGCTGAATAAACCATTTTGACTTTAATAAATAAAGGCAAAAGTTGCATGTATTATAAATCTCCTAAACTCTTCTAGACTGGCAAATGGTAGAGCAGCCATTAAGATTCACCTCCCAAGAACAACCAAAAAAAAAAAAAAATCTGCAGTGGATGCCAGGAGACAAATCTACATACATTTTTTTTTTTCCAAGGCGGCTCTGAAATTTTCCAATCCAGTATCCAAAAACTCCTACTAAACAAAAGGGCCTATATGAACCTATAGGCCTGAGAACCTATATGCTAAAGGGCCAGAACCACATGGATACCCTAAATGACTGCATCTGAAATCCTGATAGGGTATAAAAATAGGTTCTACCCTACCATTTGTAAGGCCCAAATACATGGCTACATAAAAGCAGGTTGTTTGGGTCTTATTAGGGAATATGTTTCATCCATCAGATGTACAGAAGAATGTCAGACTTAGAAATCTAAGCAAATAGGCTGTGGTCATCATCCACAGATGACAGCAAAGTAATTAAATCGACAAGAATTCAGGTAAAGCACATTCTCTTCTCTACGATAAGTAAGACTACAACATAAAGTCCAAATACACTCGAGGCTCCAACAATGTACGTATTAGGAGCATGAGTTTTATTACTTAAGGAAGATAACGTTCATAGATTAGTGACTTAGCTGCTTAACTTTGTTTTTATAAGTAGATATTTCCTATGCCTCAACACTGAATATATTTTGGAAAGGAAAATCTAGGATGTCACTTTCCCATTGCAACCAAATGGCCAGTTCCAATTTCGTACTTCCCTGAGCAAAAAGGAGTGCTGAAGTGGTGAGGAGTCTTAAAGGCAAGAATTATCTATAAGTCCCTTTGCACTTTTGTTGGCATGTCTACAGATCAAATGTAGGAAGCATATGAATATTTAAATATTAGTTTATTCCATGTTGAGGCTACGCTTCTTTCCGCTCTTATTCTAGACTTGGATGAATGTAAAAAGACTAAGGGATCTAACTTTTCTTACATAGTTCTGCAGTTACAATGCTACGTTTATGTTCTTGCATGCTGATCAGTTGTCCCCTCGAGTGGAGAATGATTGCCAGATAGGTCCTGGCGCTGTCAACCACCGGTGCATGCCTTCTGCACCATGCTAGAACACCAAAGCAGGTAACCCACATTACCTGCTGCAGCATGACTGCCTGCTGCTGCTGGAGAAGGGCTTGGAGCTGCTGAGGAGACAGGACTTGTTGCTGAAGAATCTGCTGCATTTGCTGAGGGGTGATCACCTGGGGAGTCATCATGGCCACTGACACAGGCACCTGGACAGGGAGAGAAAGAGAAGGGGCCGTCATAACCAAACGTCTGCTCACCTACTTCACAGTTATATGGCATCTCCAATACATTCTTTAGAAATGACGACTGACAATTTGTACATCCTATTTGATAATAATATTAGAGTACCGCAGTGTTTAAACACTGGCCTTCTAGGGGCATCAGACTTGATCGGATTCCACCTTTATGTCCCTTACCTCCTATGTATTATGCTGAATGGTGGAGCTTTGACTAGCAGAGTTAAAAATAAGCAATTATATGTCAGTGTTCTCAGTACTCGATCATTGACCATCTTGCCAGTGTCATAGCGCTATCAATGTAAAGCCTTTTGAAATGATTTAAAGGTATGATTAAAATAAACTCTAAAGATTAAACAATTAGAAAAATATGCATATAAGTTACAGTTATCAAAGTTAGTAAAGAGAATGTATGTAGAAAGGACTTATGCATAAAACATAATCACTATCTTGAAAATTTTATGGATAGATATAAAAAATAGAAGTACTAGAAAAATACATCGAGTAATACATGCTACTTCATGAGCACATTTAGCAGCTCATACAGGATACATACACAAATGTATATCCAGGAAATAGGAACCCAGACAGGTCCTCTCAAAGAAGGAATCAGAAGCCAAGTATTCTTCTTTAAACATTTTCTTATTTCGGGCTAACTAGACTTAAATCAGGGGGTCTGGAAATTGAAAGATTACTTAAAGCTTATTCATGAAACTGAAAAAAAAAAGTATTTTACTTAAAATTTTCTTCCTTTTCGAGGCTCTGAGAATTACAAAGTCGAAGGGAAAGGCAAATAAGGTGGGAGAGAAAGAAACAGAGGAGAAAGGGGAGGCAAGAGAAATACAGAGCGAGAAAGAGCGAAGGAGAAAGTCTTAGGAAAGAGAATGGCAGGAGAGGTGAGTGTGAGAACGTCGTAGGCAGGAAAGCCTGAGGTGGAGGCTTGGCCGGCCAGACCACAGCTGTGCCATGTTGAAGGCACTGACTGCTTGTACTAACCAGCATGTAATCAAACAACGTGTCGACTTGCCAAGTCTGCAACCTTTGAAAAAGCAATCACTTTCTTTCCTAGAAAAAACAATTCATTTTTACGGTAAATAAAAGCAAGTGTTTATATAAATATTGCTTCAGAAAAAATCCATGGGACAACAGTATGTCTTGGAAAACAGAAAAAGATTAATAGAAACGCTTCACTATTTTAATAGTCATTTTTACACAGTTAAAAACTTTTCTGGCACTTCATGTTATGAAGAAAGGAGAAACTGATAATGAAAAGGAAGTGCATAGAGAAAAAATAAAAGAAACCCAATAAATCTCCCCACCTCAAACAAACAAATTGTATATATTATATGTAACACGTATAATATATAATCAATATAATACTAAGAAATAACTTTGTCTTTTCTATCCCATCGTGATATCTTAAAATATGGATTGACTAGATCTAGTTTTATAACACAAAGAAAAAAAATCACATTATGACAGAAAAAAACTCAGTGATTTTCACAAGTATTTCTGGATTCATTTTTTAGAACATACTGACATACCTATAGGTTACTGTCTTTGAATTTATCATAATAAAAGGTATTCCGAAGTGTGTGCTATAAAATTAACTGACTCAACAGGCTGCCCAAGTGTTTCATTGTTTAAAAATTAAATGGTGAGGGGCGCCTGGGTGGCTCAGTGGGTTAAGGCCTCTGCCTTCGGCTCAGGTCATGATCCCAGGGTCCTGGGATCGAGCCCCGCATCGGGCTCTCTGCTCAGAAGGGAGCCTGCTTCCTCCTCGCTCTGCCTGTTCCTCTGCCTACTTGTGATCTCTCTCTGTCATATAAATAAATAAAAATCTTAAAAAAAAATTGAATGGCGAGTTTACTTAATTGTTTGTGTCTTGATAAACAAACAGAATGGTTAGAACAAGCAATTTTAAAATTAACCTATTGCAAAGATGCCTTTTCTTCCACCAGTTGTTTACCTCATATTATTTCCAAAAAATGAGGAATCAAACCAAAATGAAAGATAAGGTAAGACAGAAATGTTAATCTCTAAGAAGGCTGCCAATTCAAATCGACAGGAAGACGGATACTACATACATGTAGACAGATATTACATATATGTAGACAGTCAAATACATAAATAGAGATATACATACACACAGATATATACCATCTATAAAGCCTATCATGTGATAAAAACTTGCCACACTTCTCTCATCTAAGACCTGAATCACTTTTTAGTGTATGGAGAGCTTTCACTTAATTATCTATATATCTACAAGGAGAAGTACTTGTTGCACATGACTCATAACAAATGCACTTTTTAAGAAGTTTCATGAATGGAGGCCTGTCATAATGCACTGCAAGTTTACAGTTAGATTTCAGCTCATATAAATTATGTGACTCTATAGCTTGTTGCAACTATGACTGATTTGGTATATAAGTAAATTTAAGCAAGAATTGCATTTTAGAGTCTATTGGCCCATTTGCATTTTAGAGTCTATTGGCCCATTTACTATGGATAGGTTATGTTTTACTTTTAAAATGGTTTGTATTTCCCTTATAATGAAAAATTTATGAACATAAAAATAACCATCACAACCTCCTCCTCCTCCTCAAGTCATATGTATCACACATACATGATATTCTCCAAGGTTTTTTTTTTTTTTAAGATTTTATTTATTTATTTGACAGACAGAGATCACAAGTAGACAGAGAAGCAGGCAGAGAGAGGGAGGAAGCAGGTTACCTGCTGAGCAGAGAGCCTGATGCAGGGCTCGATCCCAGGACTCTGAGACCCTGACCTGAGCCGAAGGCAGAGGCTTTAACCCACTGAGCCACCCAGGCGCCCTAATATTCTCCAAGTTTTACACAGATTCTGTCTTTCCTTCTAGAAAACTATCATCTAAAACTGACAATATACACACACAATGATAGGCAGAAAGACAAGCCAACTAACACATAATTGAATACTCTACCTCCATAAGATATGTACAAAGACACACATCAAAATTAATTATATAGATTAGGAAAACACAGGTGCACTTGTGAGGGATTTCTAGCACTATAAAGAAGCCAGTATTAATCTCTAAATCCACATATACAAGCTCATCCCAAGTGGAATGTCTGAGGCTACTAAAACATTTGAATTATTTTAATAAATAGAAAATTAAGATTTTCCTGCACCAAATATCAGTTACACGTTATATGTAGGCCACTCCACTTGCCTTGCTTAGAAATCAGTAATTTTCAAAATGCAAACCTTCTCCATTTTAAGCAACTCACGTTAAGTGATACATTTTCTTTGCTTCTCCTCCATCACTTTTGTTACAATCGCCATGTGCACTTCCTTGTCACTCCAAACTACCATAAGAATTCCCTGACAAAGATGGGTAGAGATTAACTGAGTACACAAGAAATTTTTTTTGGAGATCATGCTACTTTATCAATGTTGCAACAGGTAAGACCAG
>RCUC01115171.1:10000-13580 GCA_003697995.1 Taxidea taxus jeffersonii
CCTCTATTTAATTTTACATTTCGAGATATCATACTGTGGTAAATTATGTTGGACAGAGTACTATTTTTTCCATAGTTGCACCCATTTTGTTTAACAACTGACTTTCCCTAAGATTATAAAGCTGTGTTTAAGATATAGTTTTGCTCATCTTGTCTCAATAGACTTCCACGATTACTTTTTACCAACTAGTCTCGTTGAAAGGTTTCTAGCATTATAGGTAATGTAAAGTCCATTAGGTCAGGCTCTTCATAGCATGACATGCAGTAAATTACAAGTGCTTCAAGCAGCTCAGTGAATTACAGTTCATCACTTTGAAAGGTTTCCCACTACAAGACCACAGATATCAGATCTGGCAGTTAGGATCCAATTAACACTTTGGTCAGAATAATCAGATTGCATGTGTAAGACTTGTATAATTCGTTTATTGCTTCCATGCATCTTCCGTCGGTAGGTAAATTTGTTGCTGTTATTTCAAAGCTTGGAATCGGTATGTCACTTGCCTTTAGGTTATATTTCAAGTTCTGTTGCCGTGCAGTGATGAACTCTCCTTGTTGTAGCCATTTAGATCACTTGTCCTGTAGATATTATAGCTTGAGAAATGGTTTGTTTCTGGTAGTTTTGTTTTGTGCTCTTACCATGTCATTATATGTCTAGGAAAAAATTGCTGGCAATTTTTACTAAGCACGTTTTATTTAGTGTATCAGAGACCGCTTTCTCCAACGTGATCACTGTGCATCCCGCATAACAACCTTATACACCATAAATGACATATGCAATGACATTTACATGTGTACTGTCAGGCAAAACTATTTCCTGCTACACTGAATATAATACTGTGACTGAATGAAAAACATTCTGATTTGGTGATATCATTTTTCTAGCCATGGTCAGTTATTTAGAAGAGGTCCTTTAGGGAAAGACTAATAAGGAGAGAATATTAGTCTCATATTTGGTACTTTGGCCAGTACTTTGATAGCTAGTTTAGTCACACTTTCAAACATTATAGCTAACTGGATAGAAATCTGGAAAGAATAATTTCACCCAGAGGATGGTACAGTTTCTTAAAAAAAATTGGATATACAAATTCCACTACTGCAATTTTTAAGCCACAATGGCCCAATAAATTTTCATAAATAAAAAAAAAAGCCTAATAACACTTCTTGAAATAGCATCATATTCAATTCTCAGTGAAGCTTATTTTGTTACAAATTACTGTTTCTTTATTCTCTTTTATATTATACCTAATGCAGATTTAAGTTCCCAGATTCAGAATACATGTTTCAAATCCAGTTTAAACTGTTGCAGTACCATGAAAACACAGTTAAAGAAACTCTGCTTGAAAATGATTACTCTTCACAGGCGAAATCTAAGCGATACTCCTGGGTCCCCTGTTGGAAAGTATGCCCCTCCTTCAGTTTTTCACAGACAGCTCTTCAAGGATTAGTAAATATAATACAACTAGCGTTCAGTTTCTTTTGACAAGTGGCCATTTCTTTTCTCATACAATTATACCACACCAGAGGGGCAATCAGATAATGCAAACATAAATATTTCCTCTTACGAATGATGATGAAACAATACTAATGAAGACAGAGACTGTGAAACCAGAAAAATTCAAGTTGAACAGTGGGCCTCTCACTTGTTTGCTTTGTCCCTTTGGTGAAACTCTTTAGTTTCTCTGAGACACTATTCCTCTGTCAGTAACATAGAGCTAAGAACATCCATTTTGCTAGGTTATTCTGATGATTAATTGTGATAACACATGGTAACCACTCTTATGATCTTCCATTCCTCCTTCCTTCTGTCCTCAGACGAACTCCCTTCCAGAAACTTAATTACACATGATTAAGCCTCAGTTTATTTTACAAGTGGAATGCTAAGAGAGCCTATCCCACCTGTTGTCTCTACCAAGAGTTAAGATCTAAAACATTAAAAAGTTGGGATCTCATAATCTACACGGAATCCTGAGGGGTTTCTAAGCAGACTTTTTAAACTGTGATATATAGGGTGCCTGGGTGGTTCAGTCAATTAAGCGACTGTTTTTAGCTCAGGTCCTGATCCTGGAGTCCTGGGATTGAGTCCCATAACAGGTTCCTTGCTCAGTGGGGAGCCTGCTTCTCCCTGTGCCTGCTACTCCCCCTGCTGTGTGCGCTCTCTCTCTGACAAAGAAATAAATAAAATCTTTTTTTTAATTTTTTTTAAAAGATTTTATTTATTTATTTATTTATTTATTTATTTGTCAGAGAGAGAGAGAGAGAGAGAGAGCGAGCGAGCACAGGCAGACAGAGAGGCAGGCAGAGGCAGAGGGAGAAGCAGGCTCCCTGCCGAGCAAGGAGCCCGATATGGACGCTGGGATCATGACCTGAGCCGAAGGCAGCTGCTTAACCAACTGAGCCACCCAGGTGTCCCAAATAAATCTTTTTAAAAATGTGGTATAGGGGGGCACCTGGGTGGCTCAGTAGGTTAAAGCCTCTGCCTTCGGCTCGGGTCATGGTCTCAGGGTCCTGGGATCGAGCCCCGCATCGGGCTTCCTGCTCAGCGGGGAGAGCCTGCTTTCCCCCTCTCTCTGCCTGCCTCTCTGCCTACTTGTGATCTCTCTCTCTCTCTGTCAAATAAATAAATAAAATATTTTTTAAAATGTGGTATAGCGGTGCCTGGGTGGCTCAGTAGGTTAAGCCTCTGCCTTCGGCTCAGGTCATGATCTCAGGGTCCTGGGATCGAGCCATCAGGCTCTCTGCTCAGGAGGGAGCTTGCTTCCCCCCCGCCCTCCGCCTGCCTCTCTGTCTACTTGTGCTCTCTCTCTCTCTGTCAAACAAATAAATAAAATCTTTTTAAAAATGTGGTATATAGTATCCATTAATAGAGTTCCACACATACATTTAAGTATTTTACTATTTATTAAAAATATCATTCTGGTACGAAGTCACACCAGGCAGAAGGTTTTGGTTTTGTTTGCTGTGCAGCAGGAAAACTCTGTCTAAGCAAGCGCACTGTTCTCAAATCCCAACCCACCCTCACAGTTCCCTAGGCCGGATTAATCCCTTACCTGGCAACAGGCTCTACTGGTACCCATATTTTGGTTTGTAAGAGTTTCAGTTCTAACTCCCGCTCATGAGATTTCTTGTGTCTTAGTTTCCATCCCTGTTTTTGGCTTTGTCCATACTAGTAATCTAGGTTTTCTGGTATCTAGGTTTTATCTTTCTCCAACTTTGGCTCTATGTTGTAATCACAATTTCAACTTGTTAGGCAGTTTCTTGAAGAATAAACCCTCCTATAATCATTCACTCATCCAACCAACCAAAAGTTGTTACCTCTGGTAGTGGTGGGAAGGTAAATTAGATGCTTAATTAGAGTTCAGTGTGGCAAGAGTTACCATAGATAAATGTAAGGAAGAACTAGGACAGATATTAGCATGGCAGGATGAGAAAGGGCTTTCAAGTGGAGGTAATGCTTAAGTTGAGTTTTAATGAATAAACAGGAATTAAGAATATTGTAAAACTTCTCTAGAAGTAAGGCATTAGTAAAAGCAAGACTCTTTTGGGCAATAGCAAGTCATTTCTATGACTAGAGTAGAGGTACA
>RCUC01115172.1:0-57204 GCA_003697995.1 Taxidea taxus jeffersonii
GCGCCCCCCGCCCGCGCCCGCCCGCGCCCCCGGCCCCGGCCGGCGGCCCCCAGCCCCGGGGCGCGGCGCGGCGCGGGCGGCAGCATGGTGGAGAAGCGCTGCCCGCTGCAGAGGGACGGCGTGTACCGCTGGTTCTCGGAGCTGCCGTCGCCGCAGCGCGTGGAGTTCCTGTGCGGCCTGCTGGACCTGTGCATCCCGCTCGAGCTGCGCTTCCTCGGCTCGTGCCTCGAGGACCTGGCCCGCAAGGACTACCACTCGCTGCGCGACTCGGAGATCAAGGCCAACAACCCGGCCGACCTGGGCAGCCTCACCAACCTGACGGACGAGGTGGTGCGCAGCAAGCTGCTGGTGTCGCTGGCGCTGCTGGGCTCGGAGCAGCGCGAGGCGGCGGGCGTGCTCTACCGCACGCTCACGCACATCGACTCCATCATCCACAACTACGGGCTGCAGCTCAACGAGGGCCGCACGGGCGATGAGTTCCTGCTGCTCTTCACCATGGCCTCCAACCACCCGGCCTTCAGCTTCCACCAGAAGCAGGTGCTGCGCCAGGAGCTCACGCAGATCCAGAGCAGCCTGAGCGGCGGCGGCGGCCCCGGCGGCAAGAGCGCGCTGCCCACCTGCCCGGCCTGCCACAAGGTGCGCGACCCCCGGCCCCGTCCGGTCGGAGTGCGCGGCGGCCCCTTTGCGCCCCTCTCTCTTGCGTGCCGGGGCCGCAGGGCGATGAGGCCTTTGTCCCCTTGATCGGGCCCTTGGGCGACCCATCCGTCACGCTGGTGTCGCCCGGTGTCTCCCCGCGGGAGGGGAGGGCGCGGTGGGGAAGGGGGCGTTAGCGGAGGGTGCCGGGGCGGGCAGGTGCGGAGCCCGGCTGCCCGACCCGCCCAGAGACGCGTCGGCAGCCGGGCTCCCGGGGTGCCGGTCTCGAAGGAATGCTGGGTTGACGGCTCCGTCTCCAAACTAAACAGGAAGGGCCTGTGGTCATCCGCTTGGAAATGGGAACTTTTGTCTACATGTTTGGAAACTATGTAAACACCGAGCGTTTGGGGCTCCAGCTCCTTTCTACAGCCCCCTGGGACCTGCTGTCAAAATGGTGCTTCCAGAGAAAGGCTTCTCTTTGACCCGGTGTGGCCTGTGTTCAGATGACACCGGGACTCCGGGGGACAGACTGTAGTCAGGACCAGTCGGGCTGCGTGCCTTTCTCCGTGTCTGCGCCATTCTCGGGGAACCCTTGGGTCCTGGCCTTCTCCCGCTGGTGGTGGTCAAGTGGCTTCAAGCCTGGGCTGTGGCTTTTCTCCAGTGTTTTCTTCTGAGATGCGGTTCTGCCGCCCGCACTGGTTTAATCCGTGTCTTGTCTTTCTCCCGTGACGTGGAGCCCCAAGACGGTGGATGTCCTGTCCTGTCCTGAGCGTGTGTTTAAAGGCCAGGGTGTACCTCACGCTGTGCCCTGGTAGCAGAGCCGTGTTCCCAGCTACGACAACGGAGGAGCAGCGTCCTGGTAGGCCGTGTGGCTGTTGGGAGAGTGCCAGTGCCATGTCTCCTGTTGGTGGGCTCTCAGGCCCTGATGGTCAGCTGCATGAGCTGCCGGCCTCCTGTTGCCACGCGGGGCGTAAGGTCTGGGTTTCTCCACGCCTGTTCGGCACTTGAGGGCAATTCTTTGTGTCTACAGATTCGTCCCCTTATAAAAGGGGAAAATGGCGATGATTATTTTGGTGGGGCAGGAGCTAGCGTTAGAATGAGAACGTGCTTTATGAGAGAGCCTTTCCGTCAAGTGAGAAATCCCTCTGATGACCCCAAGGGCCAGTCTCCCCCTCACCCCTGCCCGTGCACTCGGAACTGGCCAGCTGTGTGACCTTGGCCAGAGTCCCGCCTCTGCTTGGTGTTTCCCTGTGGAGTCGATGGCAGGTTACCTGCTCCCTGGGCCTGTTGGAGGGCGACTTGCCATCACGCGTGACGTCCCCAGCCAGATGTGCAGGGACTGCTCCCTTCTCTGCCAGGTCCAGCCCCTCCGGGTTTTGTGGGGGAGTGCTGACTTGGGCGAGGCCCGTCGTTACAGACTGAAATATTTATGTCTCAGAAGGTTCCTGTTTTCTAAATTGATTTTTGAATAGTCACTTGGAGCTGACAGTGTTTTCTCTTCACCCCTGGGAAACTGGAGGATTCTGCCTGACTCTTAATAACGACGTTATGGTGAGTAGTCTTAGGGCTGTTGCTTCCCTAGTTCAGAGCAGCCGTGGTGTCTAGTTTTCCCACGTCCCCTCCGTCGATGCTGAGCGACCTCAGTCACGTCCGTGTGACTTTCTGTTGCTATGGAGGCCTGGTGCACCCTCTGCTGCTTCTGGAGGCGGTTCCTCTGCTGAACTCTAACATCCGAGCGGTTTCCCTTCTTGGTGTCTCGGGGTCTCACCGGTGCTGTCCCCCGGGAGAGCAGCCCCGTTGGAGCCCTGCTCGCATCTGCTCTGTGAGCCGCTGTCGTTCTGTCTTGAACTCTGAGCCCAGAGGCCTCGTGTTTGTCCTTTAGGGATAAAGACACGGGTTCGATTTTTTTCTTTACTTTGTTTAAAGCGATAGTTCTCATAACCACGTTTTCTGAGATAGTCACGACTTGCAATCGCATCTCCCAACCCTTACTGTGTTATTTGACAATTCTTCCTGCTCGGGGGACGAGCAGAAGGCGTTTAGGACTGTGAATGAGGTAAAATAGACGTTTTCACGTCCAGAGAGGAAAGCAGTCGGCGCGGCCAAGCCGATGGTAGACGGCAGGAGCGTGCCCGTCCTCGCGAGCTGACGGGCGCCGGGTGCCTTTGGGACACTGTTCCTCGGGGTTTGGTGTGAGCGTGTGATAAGGGTCGCCTGGGACTCTCCCTCTCTTCCTAGTTAAGTAAAAACTATACTTTGGGGAAAAGGTTAACTTTACTCTTTGCACTTTTTTAATGTAAATGATCATGTGTTAGAAGTACATGCTTGTGTTTTTTAAATATTTGAGATTTAGTTTTCAAAAATCACAAATTCACCCTTTCAAAGTGTACATTTAAGTAGTTTTTAACATACTGACAAAGTTGTGTGACCATTACAACCGTGTCCTTCCCCAACATTCTCATGACCCCCCAAAGAAACCCCAAACCTATTGACAGTCCCTTCCCATTCCCTCTCCCCAGCCCCTGGCAGCCAGTCATCTGCGCTGTGCATTTGCTTGCCCCGGACATTTCACGGAAGTGCCCTTCCCTGTCTGGTCGCGCTCACTCACATCATTTTCTCCGGGTTGACTCCTGGGGTAGCGTGTGTCAGGGCTTCTCCACCGTTGTAGGGTTGAACGCTATTCACAGTGTGGGTAGACCCCGTTTTGTTTACCCACTTGTCCGTGGATGGACACTGGTGTTGTTGCACGAGCTTATCTGTGGCCTTCCCTGCCCCCCCCCCCCCCCATGGTTAATAGGCGCTTGTTCTAGTCCCTTACCCTGCACACTGAACCAGTCGTCTTTGGGGCGCTGTGCACACGTGGCATTCTGAGGGACCTCCTGGCGGTGATGTGAGCCTGCCTGGGGGGTGCGCGTGGTGGGGAGCGCGCTGCTCTGACAGTTGAGGCCCGGCGTGGTCTGGAGTCTGTGTCGTGGTCGGGAACTGGGTGGCCACGTCCACTGTCACCAGGCAGGATGGCAGGAAGCTGCCCCAGCCTGGTGTTTCAGGATCCTCAGGACAAGGATCATAGCCGAACACCTGCACGAGGATCTTGCCGGGGTGTGGAGGCCTCTGAAGGGCTGGCGGCGGGAGCACCATGGCCGGCCTCTTCGGGGTGTGTGTTCTGTGGCGCCCACCTTGGGCGCTCTGGGGTAAGCGCTGCGGGAGCGGGTCGGCACATCCCGGGCGCGGGCTGCTCAGCAGGGCTGGCCCAGGGCGGGCAGCGCTCTGTTGCACTGCTTCCCGCCAGCGGACGGAGATCCTCGGGTTCAGAGGTGGAAGCTTGGTAGTTTGTGCGTGGGTTGTCACGTGAGGTCTGCATGGCCCCTTCCGGAGCTGCTCCTGACAGTGATGTGGCCCTCCCCGGACAGGACTTTGGACCGCTGGTGTCCAGCTGGTGACCTGGAGGAGCCGGGACCTCAGAGCACAGCGGGGGCTCCAGCTTCAGCCCTTGCGCTCAGGCTGCTGAGGAGGGTGCGGGCCGGCGGGAGGACTCGGGCCTGTGCTCGCTGCTCCGTCTGGCTGCCTCTGGTTCCTCAGCTTTGTTGATGACGCTCCAGGAGATAACGTCCTCCCGAATTCTGGATTCTTCGTTTTGGGCCAGCCTTTATAGGCTCCCGGACTACCCTCTTTTGATGGTGCACACATGATAGGATCGCTGAGACGCGCTGGCGTGCACGGTAGCTTGGTGCGGGGGCCTCCCGTGGTGGAGAGGACACTCCTCAGCAAATGTGCTGGGAGCTGGTGCCCGCCGGAGGGGGAGCCGTCCCCCCGCGACATCGGGACCTCCGTGTGCGCTCCTGCCCTGGGGCTGTGTCCGACTCCACCAAGGCTCGAGCTCCCGCTGCTGTTCTGGAGCGCCGCGGTGGAAGCCACAGGTCGTCTGTCCGCCTCTGCCGAGTGCCATGGTGGTGTCCCGTAACGCGGTTAGAAGGCGGTTACAGACCCACATCCCGGTACAGACCCGTGTCCCTGCTCGCAGTGTTCCCGTGGCGCTTGACCTTCACCGGGTACTGGGCTTGGGTTTGCACACTTCTCCTTCCATCCCGCACACTTCCTTTACCTTCCCTTTGCACTGAGGACATTGGGATTGATACATATTTGTCCCCAAATCAGTGGAGGTCTCTTGGGGCCTCAGTGGCGAGCTAGCAGAGGGGACATTTTTGTTGTTCAGTTGGTGGCTGCAGACCGCCCTGCTAGTAAGAAACAATTTCTGTTACGTTTAGGGAAAAATAGTTTCTATGTAAGTGTGCTCTTTTTTTTCCCCGTCTTAGATGGATTACATTTCAGAAAAAACGTCCTTTGGAAGTTTCTTTTTTTTTTTTTCTTACTTATTTATGTATTTATTTTTGAGAAACCACCACTTAGGATACCAGTTCTCTCGTGAGTTTGGGAAGCGTTGCCACCAGCTCTCAGCGAGTGCACAGGTCACTTGAGGGATTCTGGTTCTGGACTCCTGCCCGCCCTGTGCCCTGCAGGGATCAGTTCCACCAGGTGGCTCGCCCCGGGCTCTGCAGAGGTTTCATGTGTGGGGAGACCTAACGCCTTCCCATCACAGTGGAAAGAGCTGCTTCCCGTCGCGGTGAAAAGCTGTAATCAAGAGCCTCATAAAATAGGTTAATTCTTTCTCTTCTCTTTTGTTAGCACAGCCGGAGTTTGCTCCGTTACTATTGCACTGAATGGATGGGCATAAAGTAGGGTCATTCTTTTTTTTTTTTTTTTTAAGATTTTATTTATTTATTTGACAGACGGAGATCACAAGCAGGCAGAGAGGCAGACAGAGAGAGGGGGAGGAGCAGGTTCCCCGCTGAGCAGAGAGCCTGACGCGGGGCTCGATCCCAGGATCCTGGGATCATGACCTGAGCCGAAGGCAGAGGCTTAACCCACTGAGCCATCCAGGCGCCCAGTAGGTTCATTCGTAAAGTCTGTTTTGCTCTGAGTTACGAGGCCTGAGGTTCTTCAGAGTGAAGACCAAGGCGAGGCTGAATACCTTTCCCATAACTGACACGCTGGCAGCCGCTTGCTAGCAGTGACCAGAGCGTAAGGAAGTGGGCCTGCACTCGCCGTGGGGCCCCCAGGGACTGGCGCAGACCTGGGGTCATATCCCAACAGCAGTGAGGAGCACTCCGGGCCTTGAGGACGCTTCTCATTGAGTGTTGCCTCTGAGCGCGGTTTGGGATTTTAGGTGGGTGTTTCTCAGGTCCATAGGAAAGTCACGAGCCCCTGGAAAGTCTTGTGTGTGCCCTTACCCTTCCTTCTTCTCCTGGTTCTGAGACATAGCGTTCTTTTGGTCACAGGCGAGTCCCTCGGTCTCTGGTTGGGTCACATCTTTCTATTTCCCCAGGGGTGTTGCTAGCTCAGGTGTCTGAACTTTGCCATTTCCCGCCCTCCTGGCTTCCACGTCCGTCTTTGACCTCTGTTCTTCCACTTGGCGCATAAATACGGTCACGGTTCCTCCCTTCAGCGTCGTCTGCCTCCATCAGCCGCGCCTCGGTCCTGTCGTCACCAAGCCCTGCCCCAGCCAGCGTCGTTCCTACTTGCCAGGGGTGGTCCAGTTTTCACAGTCTGGTGTCTGTCCTTGTGACATTTCAGTGCACAAATGTGTGTTCTTCTAAAACATTCTGTGCACGTATTTAAATAATACAGGATCTTCTGACACGTGCTCTTGTGCATGCTGCCCCCGCCCCCGAAACGGTGGACTGGAGCCCCCTCCCTTTCAGCTTATGCCTCGACCTCCTGGAACCTGGCTTTTGCCCCCAACTTCTTTTACGAAGTCTGTTTTTAGTAAAGAGAACTCAATGATCTCTTTAAATTAAAAAAAAAAATAGATAATATAATCAGAGGTAAAAATTGATAAGATACAAAAGAATATTCAGAGAAACATCTCCCTTTTCGCCCACACATTGGAGAAGGGCACGTAGGACGTTTCAAGGTGTGGGCAATGTTCTGTTCCTTTACCTGGGTGTTGATTCCTGTTACTTTGCATTTTAAAAGAAGATTTCCTACCCTTACCCCAGTCCGTCCCCGCCTTTGTTCCCTATAGAACCTTCCAGAGAAACTTGCTTTGTATTTACAAATCGGTACTTGGCATCTTCCTCCTGACGTAGGCGTGTGCCCTGCTTTCCTCTCCTGACAGCTCTGCTGGACCTGCAGTCCCTGGCAGGCCGTGGACCATCTCTATTCTGGTTCCTGGCCAGCTGTTGGACATGTGGTTCCCGTTACTCCTTTGAACAACTCAGTCATTTGGAGATTGTGTACGTGTCACCTGTATGACTGGGTGTGTGGCCTTCTCGATGCCTGGAAGTGGGGTTGATAGTGGACCCGAGGGTGGGAGCCTCTGTAATGATTTTGGACACTGTGGGGCCCTGCCTCTGGCGCCCCCACAGCAGTGTACGCGAGTGCCTGTTGGCACGCCTCGGAGCCGAGCGAGCTGCCCGCATCCCCGTCCCCGCCGGTGGCTGCCCCTGGCAGCGGGGGTGCCTCTCGGGGGCTGCAGGTTTGCTTCGCGGGCCCCGATGAGTGAGGTGGGACATTTCCAGCGAGCTTTGTATTTTGGGCAAGCTCGCCATAGCCTTTGCCCATTGCTTTTGAGTTGTTGGACTTCTCTTTGTCGTTAGGAGCTCTTTAAGATCCAGGGAAATCGTCCCTTTGTCGCTGGTAGAAGCGGCGAGAGCTGGTTTTCCTGCCCGTTGCTGTTACCGTGAGTTCCGTTTTAGTGCCCCGGCCTCGCGCGGCTTCTGGGGTGTGCGTCGCAACGAGAAACGTGTGACAGTGCGGGCCCCATGCAGCCTGCGGCGTGCGTGGTGGCCGAGCGCGCCGGACGCTCGGGGCGTGGTGGAGGCGTCCCCGTGGTGGTGGCGGGCACGGGACTCTGGCAGCTTTTCGTCTTCGGCTCCACAGACCCATCTGCGATCTGTTTGGTGGGCGGTACGGAGCGAGTTTTATGTTTCCAGGTGAAAACCCGGTTGCCCCGGTGCCCGTTGCTGGGTAATCGGTCTTTTCCCTGTTGCACGTGCGGTGACTGGACGGCCTCCCGTCTGCCCGGCCCACCGCATGCTGCTCCGCCCTTGGCTTGGCTCCGCGGGCTCCCACGCGGTGGAATGCCCAGGGGAGGGTGCTGTCTTCCACGTTTAAGCGGGTGGGGGTGTGGCGGTGCCTCTCCCGGACGCCGCTGTCGGAGGCGGCGCGAGGCCTGCGTGCCCCGCCGAGAGTCTCGCCCCGTCCACGCCCGGCGCTGCGGGTGTTGCTCTGGCTTCTCGGGGCGCTCTCAGTTTCTCTCGGCTCTCCTGCCCTTTACACGGTGGCGTTCCCACCGACGAACCTGAGATCTGCATGCGCAGCCCGACCCCAGCTCCAGCTGGAGGGCCGGGTGAGTCCGCATGTCCAGAGGCAGGCTCCCCTGTCCATCTGCTTGACTGCCGTCCGCGCCCCCAGCCGGAAGCCCGCGCCTCTCCTCCCCTTGCCTTCTCTCCTGGTCCCCCGCTTAGGCCCTCAGCGACTCTGCGGCTTTCTTCTCTGTTGACGCCACCACAGCCCGAGCCAGTGTTTCCCCTTTCTGTCGGTCCCCCTCTCTGTGTCTTTCTCCCCGTTGCACTTGACATAACGGTCCCGTATATGGCACACTTCTGTGGAGGCGGACGTAGCTTTTGGGCCATTTGCCAGAGAGCCAGGGCGTAGATTAAAATAGTTTTCAGGGAACAAGCACAACCCTAGCCTCCCGTCACTTCATTCCTTCCCGAGTCGAGAACGCATGCTGGCAGGCGAGTGAGTGATCACCTCCTTTTAGAATTAAGCTGATGTCATTGTTTAAAGTCCACAAGAATTAACTTGTAGCTGTTCTGTTGGGTCTTTTACTGAGACGATCAGAAACTTCAGTACCTTAATTCTTAGAAATAACAGTGACGTGTCCAACTTCTCACCTTGACCAAGACCCCTGGTCTGGCTGAGTCTGTTATGACAACCTGCCCCCCGGTCTGGTCTAGTTTACTATGGAAATCCATCCTCCTGGCCCGAGTCTAGTCTCCTGGGACATCCCGTCCCCCCTGGCCCTGCTCTTAGCCTGTTGCAGCAGGTCCCATGCTGTCCCTGGAATGGTCTTGGTCTCCAACGTGCGGGTCTTCGTGGCGTGTCCGCTGCCTGTCTCTGCTCACCTCTGTCTGAGTCTGAGGTCCCTTGTGTTCCTGCAGCCCCTCCCCCGAGCCTTTGCAGACACTGTTCTCTCACACAGGACACCCGGTACCTGCCCCCCCCCCCCCCCCCCCAGTTCTTGGCTCAGACTTACAAGCTTCCTGTGGCCTTTTCTGTCCTAGACCTTGTCGTACTCCACTGAAGGTGGGTCTCATTAAATCTCCGTCACCGGATTTGACTTATGGGGGGGCAGAGACGGTCTCTTTTAGTCCAGAGCCTCGTGGCCCCGGCCACCCAACAGGGGCTGTGTCCTGAGCATCTGTGGAAGCCGAGTGGGCGGGAGGTTGGGCGTTTATGAAAGGCCACTCTAGTGGAAACGTTTTTTTCCTTCATGCTTTTGTTCTCTGTGGTCCTGCCGGTAACACCTGTTAGCAAATGACACTCTTCTTAATGGTGTTTGTGGCTGTTTCTCTTAGCCTGACAGAGCCGTGGACTCTAGTGGGTTTTTTTTAAAGATTTTTTATTTTTATTTATCATTTATTTGACAGAGATCACAAGTAGGCAGAGAGGCAGGCACAGAGAGAGGAGGAAGCAGGCTTCCTGCCATGCAGAGAGCCCGATGCGGGGCTCAATCCCAGGACCCTGGGATCATAACCTGAGCCGAAGGCAGAGGCTTCAACCCACTGAGCCACCCAGGTGCCCCTCTAGTGGGTTTTTAATATCCGTATTCTACTTTGTTATTTTTCAAGAGCTGGTGTGCAGACGCTTCCTGGGGGAGCAGCGCTTTGGGCGCCATAGTTCCCGTGGTGGTGCCCACGATAGGGAAGTGCACGGCCCGGGCCGTGGGCGCTGGAGAGGCGCTGGCTGGCTGGGGCGTGGGGCCCTGTCCCCGGCGGCCGTGCCGCTGGGTGGGGTCGGCCGCCTGCGCTGCTGCGGTCCCGTCCGCTCCTGCTTCTGGAGGAGTCGCTGGTGCTGAGCCTCCGGGTCCGAGTTCACCAGGGAAGGCGACAAGCCCAGCCGGTGTTTGTCGTGCGGATGGAAGTGTATTGTGTCCCCCACCAGCAGGGACAGCAGAGTCGTTAGGAGGGAGCACCACGGAGTCGTGTCCTGACTACTTGGGACTTGGGGTAAAAGCTTCGGTAGAATTGCTAGAAGGAAATTACACGCTCAGGTTTCTGTGTCACGGCGAGCCTCATTAAGACCTGAGCACCAAGGAGCGCCTCCTGGAAACAGCCTAGACTAGGAGAAATTGCTTTGCCGGAGGAGGAGCATTGATTGATGGGGAAGAGGATCCCTTCTCCCCTCTCTTTTGGGCATTTCAACAAAATACGAAATCTCGGCATCAGTGCCACTGGCCTAACCCCGATCCGCTCACTAGTCCGGGCGGTCTTCCGAGAGAACCGGGCCGGAAGCTGCGCGGGGACGCGGTGGGCGCGCTGGACCTGGACGCCTCGTCCTGCACGGCCTGGCCCCCGGGGTGGCCGCGGCTCCCGGCGGCTCCCGGCGGCTCTGGGCATCTCCTGGCCGCGGCTCCAGCCATCCTGAGGAGAGCCCTGGCTGCGGGCGCCGCTCTCCGATCTGAGGCTGAGGCAAGAGGGCAGGAGCCGGCGCGCCCCGAGCTCGTCCGGCCGCGGGGGCTGCGCGATCGCAGGGGTTGTCCTTTCGGAAGGACCAGGGAGCGGAGGCCGCAGGGAGCAGGACGGAGGGACGGTGGCGGGCGCGGCTGGGGAGCTTCCCGCGCGCTCCTCGAGTGTCAGGGCACGTGCGCCGGGTCCCGTCCGGCTTGGTTGTGTTTAGCCGCTGCCAGGCGGGCGCCAGGCCGCTGGGTGGAAGCAGTTGGCCGCAGGTGACCCGAGGAAGTGGCTGTTCTCACCACGCGAAGCCACAAGTGTATTTAACAGCGTCTTCACTTCGTCATGAAGAGTGAAGGGCAAAGCGAAGGTGGTGACGCGAGAAGGCGTCTGGGTCCCTGGTGGCCCGCGAGCCCCCGTGTCGTCACTATCCAGAGAGCGCGATGGCCGCCCGCGCCGCCGCAGTGTCCCTTCCTGCTCCTCCAGCCGCCTGTGGGGTCCTCGCCCTGGAGCCCCTCGCGCGCGTCGGGACAGGTGCGGCCCTGTGTATGGCGTCGGTTGTTTCCGTCTTCGGAGCGGCCGTGAGCGTGTGGAGCGCCAGGACGCTCCTGTCCCCGCCTTCTCCTGGGCAGTTCCCGGACCCGCCGCCCCCCCGTAACCATGTTTTCCTCCGGCTGTTTCCGTGTCGCTGAGGGTCGCGGTGCTCGCTCGTCCCTGCAGTCCCGCCCCGGCTTTTGGCTCCTGCGCGCCCCGCGGCCTTCTCGGGTCGGCGGTCCGCGGCGGCAGGTGTGAGCTCTCCACGCGCACCCCCGGGGGCGAGCGCCGCCGCTTGTCGCGCGGTGACACGTGCACCGCGACCGTCCACCTCCTCTGGCCTTCGTGCCGTGGTCATCGCGCCAGTTACTTGTACGCTCGGCACCCGGTGGTCCCGAAGCACTGGCTGCTTCCGCACGGATGTCGATTCGGGGATGAAGAAGAGAACGGGGGCGCCCGGCCGGCTCAGTCGGTGAAGCGTCTGCCTTCGGCTCGGGTCCTGGTCCGGGGGTCCCAGGATCGAGTCCCGCCTCGGGCTCCCTCATAACAAGGAGTCTGCTTCTCCCTCTGCCGCTGCCCCCGCTTCTGCTCTCTGTCAGGTCAAGAAATACAGTATTTTTTACAAAGTAAGAAAATAGTCTTGTATTTATCCACGTTTGCTCTTCGCGGCGCTTTCCCTTCCTCACCAAAGAGCTGTTGGTAGTTCTGTCCCCTCAGTCTGGAAAACTTCCATTAAGCTTTTTTAGGGAGTCTGAGTCCGTGGGTGAGAAATTCCCTTTGTTTTCTCTCAGCCAGCAGTGTTTGTTCTACCCGCGCTGGGCTGGGCACTCACCCGGCCGTCGGAGTCGTCGTTGGGCTTCCTCCAGCGCTGAAGGGGGGCAGCCGTGGCTCTCTGGTGGCCGCCGCCCGCGTGCCGGTCCCCAGCGTGAGCCGGCCTGGCTAGGAGGCGCCCGAGCCCTGTGTGCTTGAATCTGTCTTGCTTGGTGTTCTGTGAACTTCCTGGATCTGTAAGTTTATGTCTTTTACTAAACTTGAGAAATTTCCCCTCGTGATTTCTCCACAGGCGATCCTGTCTCAGTGTCTCCTTCCTTTTGGGACTCCCCCTGTAGGGAAGTTCAGGCTCTTTCCGATACTGTTCCACAGGCCCCAGAAGCTGTTCTGTTCTTTCCCAGTTTCCCTCCTCTCTCTCGCTCTTCTTTTTTTTGGGGTCGGATACTTTGAGTCGATCTGTCTTGCAATTCTCAAGTCTCCTGTTAATTCTCGACTGCTGTTAGGCTCATCCAGTCGAGTTTTTAGTTCATCGTGGTTATTTTTGTTCATCTTAGAATTTCTATTTAAGTTCTTTTTTGTGATGTAAAGCTTTATTTATTTATTTGGAGCAGTCTTAAGTTCGCAGAGGAATTGCCCGCCATGACCCTCCGAAGCCTGTGGTGTGCGTCAGGGACCCTCCCGCTGTCGCGCGGGTCCTGGGTGAGACGCGCGTCCCCCACCGTGGGACCTCGTAGACCATTTTCACTGTCCTGACAGTCCTCTGGGCTCTCCGCCTGCTTACCCCCGGCCCCCCGGTGTTCCTCCGCCTCCGTGGCTCTGCCTTTCCCGGAGTCATCCCGGTGAGCTCACGCGGGTGCGGACTTCGAGGTGCGCGTTTCATTGTCCTCAGCGCCTCTCCAGGACTCGGCAGCTCCTCTTCTCCTGCGGCGCGACGTTCCCGCGTGTGGCTGGACGCACACGTCCGTGTCCCCGGCTGCGGGCATCTCGATCGCTTCTTGAATTGTCGCGTTTTAAGAGTTTCCCTTTCTCTCCCGAAGAGTTCTTTTGGTTCTTAGATCACAAGGGTCTTCTTTGCCTCGGCTTCTGCTGAGCTCACTGCTCGCCTCCGGTCCGGCGTCTGACCCGCCTGGTGCCCGGCCTGGTGCTCCTCGTGCGGCAGCGTGTCAGGGAGTCGGGGATCGCTTCTTGCAGCTTGTGAACGAGACACAGTAGAAACCCCTGTTCTGTTGGCTTTAGCAGGCGGCGAGCTTGGCCGGATCCCGACCGGGAACTGCCTGCCTCTGCTGTGAGCGTGGCTTCTCGGTCCCGCCCCGCACGTGCCTGTTTCAAGGGCTCACGCAGAGGTGTGGGCAGAGTGGATATGCAGCATTGCACATGTTCCCTTTCTTTTTTAAGGATTTTATTTATCTGAGAGAGCAAGAGCTCTCGTGTACAGGTAGGGGAAGGGGCAGAGGCAGCGGGAGAAGCAGACTCGCCGCTGAGCGGGGGGCCTGATCCGGGCCTCGATCCCAGGACCTGAGCCCAAGGCGGCCGCTGCTCCGACGGAGCCCCGCAGGCGCCCGGGCACGCTCCCCCTCTAAGGCGCTCTCGCGTCAGGGGCTTCTCCCTCGCTCGGCCGCCGGGCTCCGTTACCAGAATTCGCATCTCGGGCTCCTCACATCAGCAGGACGGTGGAGCTGGAGCTGCGCTTCGGCTGCTGCTTTTTCTGCTGCGTCTGCGGCACATCAGACCCACCCGGTGCAGCTCTTTTTCCAAGTGTGGAGCTTCCTGCAGCCTCCGCCTGCTCTGGGTCATGTTCGGTCCCGCGCTCCGCAGCGCCTGGCTCTCTGGGGGACGTCGGTCCGAACACGCAGCCTTTACGGAGCCCCACGTGCTTCCGGTCCCCGCGCGCTGCGCCACACGCGGGCCGTGTGCTGTGGGAAGGGTGAGTTCTCCGTGAGCCAGGGGAGCGGGGAAGGAGGGTTTTACAGTAACGGTGACGTTGGCCCTTAGAAAGGATGAGGCTCTGTGTGGAGGAGAAGCGAGCTGGCCTGGTGCCTTGAGCTCAGAGGGTCGTTGGAGGATGTGAGTGGGGGTCAGCGGCTCTTCTGGTCCCGAGACGGTCCCGAGGAGCTGGAAGTGCGCTGGCTGGCTGTGGCGGGTGCGTGGGCTTGGTCCCCCTGCTGCCGCAGGGCTCCTGTGCTTACGGACCGATTCCCGGGCCGCTGTGGGGTGTTTGTATCTGCCGGAGGAGGTCAGCCTTCTCTGTCCAATCCCGCGGAGCCCTTCCTGGCCTGACCTTTCCCCGCATGGCTAACCGTGGACGTGGACGCCTGCCCTCTGGCTCCCTGCGCGGCTCTGCCTCGCTCCTGATGGAGTCCGCTCTAGACTCACCACCTGGGATCTGTGGCTTCTATGGAAGGAAAACCCAAGGGCGTGTGTTACTGACGCTTTCTGGACCTTTCACGTGCTCTTGTTCTCATCCACGTGCTTGCTGGCCACTTCGGGCTTGTTGTAGTGCTTGTCCTTTTCCGTCCTGGACGTCTGAACCCTGTCACGGAACTGTCCCGGCCGGTGTGTCCCGGGGGTCCTAGAGAAGCCGTCGCGCTGCGCTGACAGCCCGGCTCCGAGCCGTTCGCCTCAGCGGTTGCGTGTCACGTGGGGAACCAGAGCGCTCATCCCAGCACTTACCTCTCAGTATCAGACACGCAGCCCGTTTCTCAGAGAAAACCCTGACTCTGAAACTCTTGTCGACCGAAATACACATCACAGCAGTCCTGGGCACGCTGCCCTCCGCGTCAGAGGTCTCGACGGTCGACGCGACCTGCGGCCCGTGCCTCCCCGCTGCCCCTTGGGAGGTGGCGTGTGCGGAACCGGCCCCGCTGCAGTGGGCTCCGTGCGGCGGGGGAGGGGCCGCGGCCTGGGCACCTGAGGCTCGTGCTAGTCTTCACCGTCTTCCGCAGCAGGCTGGCGCACGGTATAAGGGTTTCTGGAAGGGACTGTCTTCCTGCACGCACTGTTCTGCGTTCACACGCGGTGTTGCCCTCGACTTGATTAAGACTGGGTTGTTCCCGTGTGGCTGTGCCTTTTAAGTGCCTGTCACGTGTCGCTCCTTCCTCCTTCCTCTAGTAACCACTGGTTTCTTGGACTCCCCTGCCCTCCCCTTAAATCTGCTGCCTGTTCTCTGGAGAGCACGCCACGCCTGTTGGCACAGGGTGTTTGCAGTGCCCGAGACGCCGCTCGTGTGGCTGTTCCGGGGAAGGGCCTTCCTGCCGCACCTGCTCCCCGGCTGGGCCTCTGGCCTGGGTCCTGGGGACTGTTTGTGGAGCACCTGCTACGGGACAGGCTCCGCGAGGGCCCCTTCCCAGGTACTAGCTGTTCTAACCCTGCACAAGCCAAGGACGTGCACTGGGTGCTGTGACCCTTTCCGTGGGCTTGCGTAGGTGGGAACACCGTCTTGAGCCAACGAGGGCCCTTGACGTTGGATCCAGGCTGAGTCTGCTCTGCAGGGTCTCTGGGGCGGGGATTCTGGGCACTTGCAGAGCTGTTTGGACCTGACCGCTGCCCTCACCACACAGGCTCTAGTTTTACTGGTGCGGGGGGTGCCCTGCAGTCTGAACTGGTAAGAGCTTCTCAGGGGGCAGCTGGAGGGCCGGGGGCCCCGGGAGAGGCCGCCCTGCTCTGCGGGCCGCTGGCAGAAGGACATGGTGCTGCAGTCACCTTGTGGAGCTCATGCAGCCAAGTACTTGGCACCTTTTGCTGCGATTTTGAGCGGTGATCTTTTTCTCTTTTAGTGAGTACAGCTTTAGGGCAAGAAATTTTAAAAGGAATGTTTTTACGTGGAGAATGGTTTCTGGTTAGCACTGGCTTTCACTTGGGCTAAGTCAGCAAATAGCTTTCACTACTAAACTATCTATTTTCCTTCTCTGGTTTTTAGAGACGCGTAATTACTATTTTAGTAAGATGCTTACAAATCACTTTTCTTTTTGATTTTATGTATTTTTTCCCACTGAGTTAAAAGTATTTAACAGATGATACTCTTTCTTCTATGGAGGTGGGTTCCTTGGAAAACAGACTGAAAATAAATGAGTCCATTTGTCGACACTCTGGGGCTCAACACTCGAGCCCATGTCTGAGCTCGAGGGCCCAGGCCCCCACTGCCCCTCGTTTACAAGCTTCAGGCAGGGAGGCCTTCTGCCTCGGGGCTCCGTGCTTTCCATTCCTGTGCCTGGAAGGCCCTTCCTCGGCTTGGCTGGCTCCTTCTCCGGTTCAGCCTTCCGCCGAGCGGCCCCTGCACCCATGGAGTCTGTGCCCTGTCCCTTAGAGTTGCCTTGGTTGTCGCCCTGTCCGCCCCCACAGCCGGTCCCCTGGTAGTGTCTGCCCCGCCTGCCTGGGCCACTCAGCCCCTCACAGTGAGCCATTTGGTTCTAGAAGCTGCTTCTCTTTTCCTGTGTTGTGTTCTTTTCTCATAGGGATTTACTTACACTGAGACTTAGAAGCTTCTACCTTGTGTTTCCAGTTCTAATAGTAACTGTTCCTTGCAGAAGTGGAAAATAGAAAAATATTTTTTAGAAAAGCACCTAAAGATAATAAATGCTATTTGTGGTATTGTGGTATATTTTCTTCTGTCTTCAGGGCCTGTGTGCACGCACCGGTGACACCTTCTGCCTTGTTCCCAGGATCCGAGTGTGAGCATTCCTGGAAGGCTTTTGTTTTGTAAAATTATCTTTTAAAGGCTGCATAATGTTTAATCATACGGATGGAAGTTTATTTACGTGTTTAGATATTAATCTTACTGGGTATTTCTGTCATTTGTAGATACACATATTTTGCTCTCTTAAAGCTAAAATGAACCTCCTTGTGTGCAGACGTATGACTGTATCACTGATTGTGTTCTTAGGATAGATCATTCCCAGATGGATTCGTAGATCCAGAGCTCCTGGCCTGGTGTAATAAACCTAATTTGTGTGAAGAGTTGCCCCGTTTTGTCCTTGCTGGTTGGGGCTGAGGTTGCTTCCCTTGTAACAGTAGGAACATTGACTCTTACGAATGTTTTGTCGAACTGTTCTTTAAGTGATACAGGATCTTTCTAGCTGCTGTGTGCTGGTTCTGGGATCGGTGGTCGCTGGTCGTGGTGCAGTCCGTGTTGCAGTGGCCTGTCTGTGGAGAGAAGGCAGCCCCCAGCTTCTGGTAGAGGGCCCCAGGGAGTGGCGGCCATGGCCACAGACGGTTGACTTGCTGTGCGCTCAGGGAGAGTCCGCCTCGCGGAAGCAGTTCTCTGCCGGGACGTCCGAGGTGTGCGTCTCTTCCAGGTGTCCCCACGGAGCTGGTGTCCGCCGGGTCGCTCGTGCTTGTCCCGCCACATCCCAACCAGACTGGCGGCCGCGGGGACAAGAGCAGCCGGCGTTATGTTGAATATTGACTGTTGGCTGAGCACGCTACTTCCCGTGCCTTTTTTATATGAGGTACGCGCCGTGATCCCCACTTCGTGCTGGGGGAGACTGGACCGGAGCCACATGGATCCTGGCCACCCGTCACAGCCAGCAGGGACTGCTGGAACCGGCGCTGTGGCCTCTGGAGGCGGGCTCTGCTCTCCCTGGGTTTGACCCGCACCAACCACCCCGTGAAGCTTGGTCGCCGCGGGGCTGCCCCCTACTGCTCCGGTGACCTTGGGGAAGCTCCTGGTGGGCCCTGTGGCTCCTCCTGTGCAAGTAAGTGGTGAGGAATCCGAGGGTTGGCTTTCTTGGCGTGGTTACAAGCGGAGTGTATCCGTGACAGGAAGGGTGTAAAGTGTAAAGTGTGCTTTACTCCGGTCGCTTTCATCGTTTATTCTCTGTGGTCTCTGCCTGTGTGTTGGCGTCTTGGGCGTCCCATGCGCACCGGCGCTCTGAGCTGAGCGGCTGTCTTGACTGCCCCTTGCGGGCACAGTCCGGCTCACCACGCCGCCGGCAGCCCCTTTCGCAGCTTGGTGCACAGCCGTCGTCTGTCTTACAGCCCTCGGGAGCGCACTCCATCGTCGCTGTGCGTCGTTGCACGGGAGACCCTCAGAGGTGTCCTGTCGAGCGGGTTTGGGTGTATCCGAGGGTAGACTTTGGAACTGCTGACTTCATGGTTAGGGGAGAGGCCGGCCACCGTCTTCTGTAGGAGTTCCCCAGGAGATTCTTTGCGGGGGGCTCGCCATGGAGAACCATCCCCTTGGGAAGAAGTACACGGGGCTCTCCCGTTGCCCGCCGCAGCGCCTCCAGTCTCGTACCCGGATTACCAAAGGCTCGTTCCCGTAGCGGCACAGCTGGGGTGCTGAGTCTTTGGATTTTCAGCAGAGTCACTATCGCTCTGCCAGGTTTTTCTTGAAAAGTCCCCAGCATTACTCAGATGTTGAACGTTTGCATGCTTGCTGCCTGCCTTGCCTTTGTCACCCAGGCGTCCCATGAAATCGATTTTTAAAACTGAAACCTTTCTGCTAACAGTTGTGGTCCTGGTCCCTGAGTCTTAAAGTGAGTTTCCAGGGGCGCCTGGGTGGCTCAGTGGGTTAAGCCTCTGCCTTCGGCTCAGGTCATGATCTCAGGGTCCTGGGATTGAGTCCTGCTTCAGGTTCTCTGCTCAGCGGGGAGCTTGCTTCTCCCTCTCTCTCTCTGCCTGCCTTTCTGCCTACTTGTGATCTCTCTCTGTCAAATAAATAAAATCTTTAAAAAAAAAAAAAAAGTGAGTTTTCAGCACAAAGCCTCAGGCAGCCTGTGTTGCTCTGGTCTCTGGCCAGAGCCCAGCACTGAGGAAGCCTTTGAGGAAAGCACCTCTTTGAGGGAGCGGACGGACAGGCAGGAGCCCCGCCGCTGGCCCCCATCGCGTCTCCAGGCTGACACTTTGTGGTACACTTTGGTGTCTGTATCCCTTACCTGTGGAAGCAGCCTTGGGGCTCATCAGATCTAATCTGCGCAGTGCTGGGGTTCCGTTGCGCTTTCCGCCCGAGGAGGGGTTGTTGGGCCTTTGCATGTTCTGACCACAGCGAGCTGCTTCACCTTGAAAGTCTTGCAGTGCCAGCAGCGCCTGAAAGGAATGCAGAGTCTCGGGCCCACCTGACCTTCTCGGTCTGATCCTGCACTTCAGAAACCGAGGAAGCATCATGCACATAGCCGTGCCTGCGAGAGGGCTGGTGCTCAGAGCTGCGACACCGGCACCTGGCGTCCCGGGGCTGGCACTCAGGCCCGTTCCTGCCTGCTTACGGTGCGGCCGCTGGTGGGCCACATCACCCTCCTGGAGCGTGTGCCTCATGCCCAGGAGCACGCTCTGGGGTCCGAGTACACTCATGCTCACGGCCCGGTCCGTCCTGTGTTGGCACCGGCCAGGTGCTCTGCTGGCTGTGTCATGTCACTGAGAACCTGCACATTCTCCTTTGGAGTACAGGTGCCGTTTTTGTTGGTTCATCCTGATTTCGCTAGAACCTGGGGAGTGTCTGATTGTACAGACACCCGTTAGGCGCTGTGTCGGATCAGGCACTGTTCCAAACGCAGAGGGGACAGCGGCAAATGAAACAGACAAGAAGTCCTGACTTCATCGAGGTTGGACAGGTCCTCACTGAGAAGGTCACACAGGTGTGGACGTGACATCCATGAGGAGGCCGTGCAGATACATACGGGGTCCAGGGCCGCTGCAGGCAGATCCTGGCTGCCAGGCCCACCCTGGTGGCCAGAGTGCGTTCCGTGGAGGGGAGAAGTGAGATGACAGGTCCCCTGTAAGTGGTGGGATGCTGGCGTCCGGTGGTGGGACGCTGATCGGCTGGTCCCGGGGGCACAGGGAGTGTCCATCGGGCGAGAAAGCCAGGTGCTCACAGGACAGGGCCTGGAACTGATGGGAGTGGCTGAGCTAGGCTGGTCCTTGGAGAGCATCTTCTTGTTTGCCCTTTTGGCCATAGTAAGAGGCAACATTTGGAACTGATGAAGTCTTTATTCTCGTGTCCATCAGGCTCATGACTGGAGCTCTGCTTGTGCGCATGAGTCAGAGAGCATCTGAGTTGAACTGTGGAGGTTACATGGGGCAAATTAACTGAACCAAAAATAACCCCAAACACAGCATTTCTGGGAAATGCAGGGGAAGAGTGCTTTCAGTGTAAACAGAGGAGCAAAGTCGGGATAAGGGCTTGGTTGGAGAGGGAGCGTCTGGAAAACTAGGACAGCCGCTCTGGTAGAGCACAGTGAGGCGCACACACTTCTTCCCGCTGGCTATAATTTCCAGTTTTCTTTCGCATGTTTGTATTGTCGGCATGGCCTGGGCTTCCGTAGTTTGGCTCCTAGGCTTTCCCCTTCTCCTGGGAGCCGGACGCGTGGACCTCCACCCTTACCTTCCCGGCAGCCCACAGAAGGACGAGCTTCCTGACCGCGCAGCGACACCTGGTCCTCACGGGCTGACCAGACCCCGGGCCTCCTGTGCTTCGCGCCTTGGCTGAGGCGCCCAGTGCACGGGACAGGAGAGCTCCGCGACCGCTGCGCGCCCCACTCTGGAAATGCTGATGGGTGGGGGTGGGGGACCCGCGTTCCTGGTGGGCCTCGGGGGTTCCGCACGCATCAGGGTTGAGAACCACCCATCCCGTGCAGCTGTCTGTACCTCCCAGGCTGTTGCTTGCGGCTGGCGTCCTGGCTGGGCTCCCTTCTCTCCCCATCCCTGCTTCTACCCACCCCCAGAGGCTGGTTTTCTGTTTGTGGCTGTTCAGGACGCTTTGGGCGGGCGTTGGTGTGCGCACCTGTTTGTGCAGGACCGGTTGGTCTCTAGCGGGGCTGGCGCTTCCGTGGTGGGTTGTCTGGGCAGCTCGGACTCGCCGTCCTGCGGGCAGGGACTTCGCGGTGCTTCCCAGGGCAGCCCGGGGGACTGGAGGCTCGTGTGGGCCAGGCCAGACCCAGTGGCATCCGCTGTGCTCCCGTTTCTCACAGGAGTTAGACCGTTAACCTCCGGAGCTGTTTCCCAAAGTAATAGTTGCTATTTGAAGCTAGACATCTTGCTCTTTCAGTAATTACTTGTAACTCTTGCTTCTGTTACCTTATTTCATAGGAAAGAAGCTCATTTCTCAATACACAGACCTTTGGATGAAACCTTGCCAAATCTGAGGGAAATAATCCAGTTTAGTTAAATGACAAATAAAAGTCATTTAAAATTTTAACTGTCTTGATGACATTTTACTAATGTTATCTGAAAAATTGACTTCTTAGAAGAGTAGTGGATGGTTAGGATTATTTCCTTGGGCTGTGTGAACTTCCAAATTTAACTACACTGTGCTGGGTGGCTTTTCTTGTGCGGCGTGGGACCTGTCGGTCCTGTGCTGTGTGCGTGTGGGGAGGCCTTCCTGCCGTGGCTCGGACGTGGGGGGTGGCTGGGAGGAGAGGGGCTCGCCCGGTGCCCGGAGGGTGCTGGCTGCCGCTGTGCTGCAGGCTGGTGGCCTGGGCGGCCCGTCCTGCTGGCTCTCTGCCTCTGCTGTCATGGCCCTCCGTGCCCGCACTGGGCTCCCAGGCTCTGACGGGCCGCCCCCCGCCATCCAGGGAGTGAACCAACTGATGAAAACCAGGGGTCCGCGGGGCGTGCGTCCCCCTGACTCCGCATCAGAGGGGAGACCAGAGTCACGCTTCTCTCCTGCAGACCTTGTCCCTCCTCGTGTGGTAGCACAGTGGTTCTCACCCTTTCAGACTCACACCTCTCTTGATAAACTTTAAAATCCTAACTTCCCTTTGAAATTTTTTACATATTGAATTGTGACTGTGAGGAAGTCAAAGCATTGGTCACTTTCATTTTTCTCAGTCTTACAAGTACTAGATAAATTTTGGCTGTAAATTTTTTAGCTCCCGACCCTTGTTAAGAAGGAAAAATGGGGGGGGCGCCTGGCGCCTGGTGGGTTAATGCCTCTGCCTTCGGCTCAGGTCATGATCTTGGTCCTGGGATCGAGCCCCACATCGGGCTCTCTGCTCGGCGGGGAGCCTGCTTCCTCCTCTCCCTGCCTGCCTCTCTGCCTACTTGTGATCTCTGTCAAATAAATAAATACAATCTTTTAAAAAAAAAAAAAGGAAAAATGGAAGTTCTTGCCTCTGCCCCAGGCACCCCGGGGTCTCCTGTCTCTTCCGAGGTCACTGTGGTTCACCGTTTACTGCCTCCTTCCACTGCGTGTTCACACCGAGACACGCTGGCACAGCAGAGAGCGGGGGTCGGGGGCGGCCTGCGTGAACTTGGCGGGGTGCTGCAGAGCGCCAGGGCACCTGCCGGCCTTCCTGTGGCGGGAGCTCTGTGCACAGCTGTTTCGGGGGCTTTCTGCCTTCCACGCCTGCAGAAGTTGCTGCTGTGAGTGCCCCCCGCCCCGTACTTCTCTCACGTGTAGGAACTTTGTGTGACGAATTCCTAGACGTGGGGTTGTAGTGTGTTAGGATGTGAACCCCCATGTAGATGGAGTTGTAGTCTCTTCTTGACTGTTCTTCTCAGAGCATTTGTGACTTATTCAAGATGTAGAGGACAGCGTTAGGTCCAGCTGTGTAATTGATTTTATAGTGATTTGAAGAAGTAAGAGGGTTAGGGTCAGGTGGAGGTGTGTGACTCACGGAGAGGGTGACCCGTCCGCCCCGTGCGGGCGCCCGAAGCAGCGGGCGCTTACCCTTACCTGGCTGGTTTTAAATCTCAGTGGTGAGCAGGAGACGGGGGATGTTGTTGTCTTTGGCAGGGAGTGGTTATTGTTACACTATCATGTAAGTAGCATTTTCTATAAAAATTTTTATGTAAAATTTTTGTATGTACGTTTTATGTGAAAATTGAAACTGTAATAAACATCATTACTTTCAGGTAAGAATGAAAATCATTCCACATGGACCAGATGGAAGAAAATAAGATGATTTTTTTTTTTTTTTTGTCCTCCCAGGTAACGCCAAGAACCGAGGCCGCCATCGGCAGCGTGAGCACCAGTCTGGAGAGCGCCCTCCACACGTCGGTCCATTCCACGGAGGACTCGCCGCCCAAGAGGACTGTGGGGAAACACGCCAAAGGTGAGTGCGTCTGTGTCAGGGCTCGGGGGGAGGAGGCGCACCAGGCCGGGGAGCACAGATGTTTGTGATGCTCTTTGGTTAAAGACTTCCAGAGCTTTTATCAGCCGTGGTCTTTTTTAGGAAGGTACATCGTTTCTCTAAGTTCACATAATACGTGAACATATCTCTGCTGTGAAAGCCTCAGATATGGGTGTTTGCTTGGGGAAAACGCAGGTCGTTACACTCTCCTCCCTGCCCCATACCACAGAAGTCCTAGATTCCCGAGCGGCACTATCCTGGGGAACTTTCTGCGGAGACTCGGAATGTTCTTTCTCAGAACTGAGTCTGTCGCCATCAGGCACATGTGCCTTTTGAGCACTTGAACTGTGCCTCATGCAACCCGGGACCTGGAATTTTACCTGTATTTCCTTTCCAGTGGCACCGCGATAGCTCTGCTTGGGTCAGGGCCACCATATCGGATAGCGCCGCTCTGGAGATGACCGAGGGCACATGTCACGTGAGGCCGAGTGTCCTCGGTTCTTGGGCTGGTGGGATGGTCACAGCGTCACACTTACCATACAGTGTAGGCTGAGTGTTGGTGATGCAGGGGGCTCGTGAGGACCAGGATGGCCCCGACTGGGCCCTGTGATCAGGAAGCCCAGGGCACTCGAGGCCACTCACCCCCACCCTCCCTGGCCTTTGTTCTCCATTTGTCTGTGTCTCAGGCACAGTGTGCCTCACGGATGCTTCGTTAATGCTTCGTTTTTAACATAAAGCCCTACTGTGACGAGATCACAGAGCCAGCCGTCCCCGCCTCAGGTCACACGTAGCCTCCGCACTGCAGCCCTGTGCTTCTGTGCAGAAGTGCGTGCTGGAAACTGAAACTGTGAGTCCTTGTAGGTCAGCGCCTGGGTGGGGCCGCTGTTGAGAAGACACAGCCCGGGCTCGCCTCCTGGGAGGGGTAGTTGTCACTCAGGCTTAGGGACTCTTCTCCCCGGACATTGCTCTTGTCCTTTTCCCTTGGACGTGTCGCCCTGGGACAAAGTGTCTTTGTCCCTCGACTGTCCGGCGTGGGACCTGCACCCTCTTCATATGGGGGAAGCGGCTTCCTCTTTCCCACAGTGCTTTTTCCTCGAGACATCATTATCAAGACCCCCTCATTCTGTCTTCTAAATGTAAGCGCGAGATGCGTGACTGTCCTCTCGGTCCTTCCCTGGTCCGCGAGCTCTGGGGCCCCGAGAGCCCGCGGGCGAGCCGCTGTTGGCAGCAGGTGTGGCAAACGAAGCCTGGCGGGCCAGGCATTGTGAGTTGTCCTCCATATTCTCCCTGGAGTGGTTCTAAGTAAGAAGTTTCTTCTGCCCAGAATTTGGCAAGCGAGTGAGGTTGGTTTTCTTAGTCACGCTTCTCGTGATGCTCTGCCGGGCCTGGGCGGTCACTCTTGGCAAAGCCTAAAGTCACTGCGAGTGTTATTACTACTAGAGTTTCCTTGCTGTCTTTTCTGTATTCCACTTGGGGTTTGATTTTTCCCTGCTTCTTTGGAAGTCCTGAGCGAAGAACGAGGTTAGACTTAGGTATAAAAGTTCAGGGGACAGCACTGAGGACAGCCAGAAACTGACTGCTCTCATCCGGTGCCGTCCAAGGAGGCGGTCGCCCTCCCCTGTGCTCTTCATTGTGAAGATTTTCGAGCGTGGGGGTAGAGGGACGAGGACAGTAGTTCCCAGCATCTGGCTTCAGTAGCAGGTGTGGGCCTGAACTCCTCAGGACCAGCAGACAGCACTGCCCTGCTCGCCGAGAGCTCAGAGCTTCCCCCAGACCCACGCGTCCCGGCCCACGTTGCTGACACGTAGGGAAACGTCCGTAACGAGCAAGATGAGGTTGAAGCTACTTCCAGTGAAGCCGTCAGTGAAAGGGGCTGTGGAAGGAGTTCTGTAGCTCGGCTTTCTGGGTTGGAGGAGCTGTTTCCGAATTACCCTTGTGTGAGACTGAGTATCGCAGGAAGCTTGATGGTGCCGTAGACCACTTTCCAGACCTCTGTGCATTCTTAGAACTTAGGATTCCTGGGGCGCCTGGGTGGCTCAGTGGATTGAGCCGCTGCCTTCGGCTCGGGTCATGGTCTCAGGGTCCTGGGATCAAGCCCCACGCCAGGCTCTCTGCTCAGCGGGGAGCCTGCTTCCTCCTCTCTCTAGCCTCTCTGCCTGCTTGTGATCTCTGCCTGTCAAATAAATAAATAAAATCTTTAAAAAAAAAAAAAAGAACTTAGGATTCCTCGGAGCTTTTGTGTATGTAGGTTGTACCTATGGGTGCTTATCACATTAGGAGTTAGAGTTGGGACTTCTTTTTTTCCCTAAATAAATGCTTTTCGTTGGGTGCCGTTGTGGATTTGTGTTTGTTGTGTAGCAGCATTGTGACACAGGGTAAGAGCAAGTCTTGTCCACCACAGAGGGTTAGAGTAGGGATTCCGGTAAGAGGCATGGCAGTGACCTGGCTTCTAGAAGACTAGCGGTCGGCTGCCTTGCTGGGGCGGCACTGGGGATCCCAGGTGCGTTTGCAGTGGAAGCGTTTGGGTAACTTGGTCTATTCGCTCTTTCAACGTTGTATTAAGACTTGGAAACCTACAGTAAAGTTCAGAGAATTTTACAGTGAACACCTGTCATCCAGATCCCATAATGTCATCTCTCCATTCACGAAGACTTTGCATTTTTTTTTTAAAGACATTGCATTTTTGGGTCCATTTCAAAGTAAGTTGTCCTGTAGCCTTTTTTCCTGTTTTCTTGCACCATTACTTTCTGAAAACTGGTTGTTTGCAGCCTTCCTCAGCCAACGAGTTTCATCTGAAGCACAGAACAGAGTTGCCTGAGTGTCGGTTCCTTGTCCCCTGAAGACTGGGTGACTTGGAGAGGTAGGACTCGAGCTGACCATCCCACAACGGCTTCTTTCAGAGAGCAGCTCTGTCCATGTCTCCATCGAGGAAGCATCTAGGGATTACGCATCTGTAACTTTTCAGGCCTTACCTTGAACTTCCAGCTGACCTCTTGATGGGGGGGTGCGAGACCTTGCCCTGTGCTCAGGGCTTGCTTGCCTGCGAGGTCAAGGCTTTTAGCCTCTTGATGACCTGTTGATGGCTGGAAATCAGCTGTGGCGGGAGTATTGACACCTTGGAAGTGGGTACAGGCCGCAGACGAGGTGCTGTCCCTCAGCCAGCTGTGACACATTTTGCAGAGGTCCCCTGCAGCGGCCCCGCCCCCTGCCTGTCCTGTCTGCCTCAGGTTGTGTCCCTCCCATGTGTGCGTGCGGGGTGCCTGCAGCCCAGCTCTGGGAGGAGCAGGTGGTCCTCTGTGACCTCTGAGCCCCTGTACCCTGACTTCAGCACCCTCCTCTCTCAGGCTGTCACGAGAGGTCAGGACAGGTCAGCCTTTATCTTCGCTTGGCTGACCCTCCCCACCACCACCACCACTCTGTCCTTTCTTGGTTTCTTTCCGTTTTTAAACCACGGGCCATCGTACCTCCAGAAGCACTGCGGTGGTGTGCTCTGTTGGTGCCCTGGTAATGCACATCCTGGTTCTCTTGCCTCTCTGTCTGCTCGTTTCCTGTGAAAGCCCGTCTCTGTCTGCCCAGGAACACTGGTGCAATCAGGGCTCCTTGCTGGCGCCCACTCACACTCTGTTTGAGTGTCTTCTGTGCCGTGGATGACTTTGCGATCTGAGTGATCTGTCGAAGACAGAGTGATCTCCGTCCCTTGCCCGGGACCCCGAATCCCTGTGAATATTTCCATTGAGGTGGCCCGCTGGTGCTTCTGCCCGTGTGTCCAGAATGGACCCATCACTCCCATTGTTTCCAGTATATGCGATTGGTGCTGACCTTCAGGCGTTTGGAGCCCCACCTGCAGGCCCCCCCCCCCCAGCTCCCTGCCCCACATGGGCAGACGCACCCCCAGAGTCCTGGCAGGTTGACTCTGTGGGACCATCACTGCGGCCGCCATCCTGGTTCAGGCCTCTGGCCCCTCTGCCACCTGTGAGTTCTCCTATTCAGTCCATCCCCTAGCAGGGACCGTCACTACAGCTGGACCACAGTGTCCTTACGTGAGAAGCTTGTCACAGGGCTCTCAGCGGCAGCTGCCGTCACTGCACTGACCAGCATGAGGTGCCCCCTCTGTGTGTGTGCACCTCATTGGTGTCACACAGGCCCGTGAAGTAGGGACCAGTCTTCCTTTTGTTCAGGGACTCAGTAAGTGCCCGAGGTCACTGAGCTGGAAGGTGTCTCATTTCTAACAGAACCCATCTGACAGCAGAGCCCACGTGCTTACCTTGACCTGCCTGGAGGAGGCCTGCGTGGGGTTTGTGGTCTGGCCTCATCCTGTCCTCGTGTCCCTGCTCTGGTCTCCTGTCACTCCTCTGAATTGGTGGCTCTAGCCATGAGCAAACTTCCTTAGACACCCTGCACTGTCCTGCCTTGGCCTTGATCATCACGCCCCTCTGCCCAGATGGGCTCTGCCCTTTGAAGTCCAGCTCCCATGTCACTGCTGGGAACTTTGTAATTTTTCTGTCACTTTTGGTTAGTGCTGTCCCTAGAACATACTAATGCTGAATAAAATGTCTGCCCTAATTCTTAAATAAGTGAAAACTCCTTGGGCCCTTAGGTTCAAGCGCCGTATCACTAACCATTCGAGTAGAATGTGCTTGTGTTCATTTCCTGTTTTGCTGCTTGACAAGTACCCTGTATCAGCGTCCTGTTTTCTAGATCATGCCGTGCACTACTCTTGTTCCTGTTTATGCTTTTGGAGAATTCACAAGTCAAATTAGTGCAAGTAGCTAGATGATAAAAAAAAAAAAAAGTCAAAGAAAAACAAATTAGGGAAATCTTAAATATAACGTGATAGGTCCTAGGAAGGTGTTGGAGAGGAGGCAGCGCAGGCTAATCAGCAAGTAGTGAATGCTCCGATTTTAACAGGAGCTGAAGAGCCGCTTCTGAAAGTGATCCCCACTAATACAGACAACCAAACGGAAGGGAAAAGTCCGTCGATATTTGAGGAACATTATTCCTCAGCTGAGACTTTTAAGAATATAGTGTTTCAATTTTTAGATGAAAACTAGATTTTAGTTCAAAAAAAATGAAGCAGGAAGCATCTTTTTTTTCTTAAGATTGTATTTATTAGCACACAAGCAGGGGGAGCGGCAGGCATAGGGAGAGGGCGAAGCAGGTTCCCTGATGAGCAAGGATCCCAGTGCAGGACTCAATCCCAGGACTGTGGGATCGTGACCTGAGCTAAAGGTAGACATTTAACCAACTGAGCCACCGAGGTGCCCCTAAGCAGGAAGCATCTTAAATGTTATTCTGGTTCGGTTTCTTTACTTGAAGTAAGAAGACACTGAATCCTTCTGTATAAGACTCGGGAGAAGGGGGTGTTTGTGCTGGAGGTTGGTCTTGCATCTTCTCCCGCAGTCCTGACTGTGGTGGCTTGTATTATAGCTTGGGTAAGTTTTGAAGTGGTTTCCTACGTGGGGCACATCGAAATTAAACTGTTCGACAGAAGATTTACTTGTTCGAAACCAAGCAAAGGATCTATGGCAGGAAAGTGGCAGTGACTCCGTTTTTTCCAGAAGAGTTTGGGGTAGAAAGGGAAGATGTTTCAGAGGAGTGACTCGTTCTTGGAACACGTTGAAGCTGTTATCTATATGCATCTGAGATAAACGTGGGACGTCACAGCTCTCGTAAGTCACCTGGAGATGCTTGGCGTGAAGGTGACCCTTAGAGCATGGCACTTTGAACTGGGAGCTCCCAGGACCCGGATCACGAGAGCGTTTCTGGTCCTGGTTTTGTCGCTGCTGGCCGAGGGGCCTTTGGGTCTGCCTCAGCCCTGGCCCGTCTTCGACTTTTTACCAGCCCCTCCCCCATCCAGGTGCCCGTCCTGTTCCAGGGTGTCTCGACCCCCTGGCTGGGACTGCTCGAACAGCGCCTGTGTACTTCTCTCCCACGCGAGTTCCCTCCTGCCTTTCCGGTTACATCAGCACATGGTTGTCGAAATCAGGTATCGACCCAGTTATACAGGCGGTAGTTCGGTGCAATTAGAGGCTTACTGAAGGCCGTGTGGTCTGACCTGCAGGACTGGAGCAGACTGTCCCTGTGCATCTTCAATGAGAAAAGAACGAAAGTCAAAACAAAGCGTCTTGAGAGGAGAATGCCCACCCTGCTTTGCTTTCTCGGTTCAGCCTGAGCAAGCAGGCCGGCCTGGACTCGGGTGCCCTTGCCTGGGCCCCATCAGTCCTCAAAAGACATGCCTGCAGGCAGTCCAGACCCTAGCCTGCCTTCTGCACATAGGAGCCCCTCCTGCCTGGTCCACCTCCCCAGTGTGCCTCTGGCTGCGGCCCTTCTCTTTGGGAGTCTTCGTGGGCGATGCGAATCCCATCCCTTCCCGATGGATCGATTCCTAGCCCCCCAGACCTAGCCGTGACCGCTTGCACTCTTCGGAGAATCATGAGACTTCTCTGTGCCAGTTAGATGACCGTCTGCAGGACCGACTGGGGCAGTGTGAGGGACAGGGGTCACTGTATCCGTCGGAGAGAAGTGGGTTATAAACATGTTTGTGCGCATATGGGAACCATTACCCTTTAAAATCATGAAACTACACGATGGAAATTTGGGATCACTCTGCTCATAATCCCATCACCAAGCACAGGGATTCTTGTCAGCTTTGATAACTTATTTTTCAACTTTCTTTTATATTTTAAACGACTCTAGCCATGTCACACATACACTTTGTAATTTCTTAGTTAATATTACAAGCTCTTTTCATGTTTTTGTTCTTGACATTGTGGTCTTTAACGTGAGCTCCAGAATCGAGAGGTGGCTTCACCGTCTTTGAAGCCTAATGAAAGGTCCCACAGCCCCACCCCACATCAGCCACTCTTGCCCCCGCACGTACTGCAGGGGCCTGTGTGACCACAGGTGCCTCCACGGGACAAGTCCCCTGCAGGCAGAAGAGCAGAGCCCCCCGCAGTGCCTGGCACCCGAGCCATACACACTGCTCACAGGTGGGGTGGTGCCGCCGGCCCGTGGTGTGGCTCGCTCCGGCCACCGTCCTGGCTAGGCCTCCCAGACTGGAGCCGTGGGGTTCCAGACGCCCGGGTTGCTTGCAGACGGCTGGGTAGCGTTCATCTGCTTTCCATGCTCCCCTGTCCAAAGATGAGTCACTTCCGCCTTCAGGCCAGTTGGGGTTTTCTCTCTTGACTTTTTTTCATAAATCCTAATATTATTCAGTCCTGGGACATTTAGGTTCACATCGCTGTCCCGTGGCCAGGGAAAATGCTGACTGCATTTTTCTGTGTTCATTGACTTCATATGTTCTATTGTTTAAAAAAAGGGGAAGATTGGGATTAGAGTGATGTCATTGTGGGTCAGTTTAAAAAAAATACGGATTGGGAAAACATAAAAGCTATTTATTTGCTGACAGTCTAATGGAGGAAGCCAGACAGGAACAGCGAGTGGTTTCACTGAGTGAAAACAGGGAGGTGTGCAACCTCGAAATGTGTGTTCTTTGTTTTTCCAGAAAGGAAACAGACACCTTTTTTTTTTTTTTTAAAGAGTAATTCCTTCCTGTTAGGTGCTATTTTAAGCTTAAAATACTAAAAAACTGAGTGGGTTCTTGTATCGCCCAAGATGCATATTGACCCTGATGCGACTTTACAGAATTCGGGAGGCCTAGGAGAGAAGGGTTTTTAGCAGGTAAAGGGTCTTCTCCAAAACAGCCAGTAACCTCTGTGAGTGCAAGGTTCGCCGCTCTGTTCCTAGCCCCTGGAATTTGACCTTGTGCACAGCGAGAATCTGATGGACTCGTTGGTGACCAGACAACTGATGGTTTTAGACAAAGATTGCACATTTTTCTGCACAGGTCCAGATAGTGAATGTTTTTGGCTGCGGGAGGCATGGGGCTTCCGGCACAGCGGCTGGGCTCTGCTGTCGCCGGTGGGAGGCAGCCACTGACGATACGTACACAAGTGGCGTGGCTGTGTGCCAGCAGAGCCATTTACACCAGCAGGCCCGGGGCAGCCTCCCGTCTGCCAGCCCCGCTTCGACCGCGCTGTCCAGGAGAAGTCTCTGCGGTGATGGAATGTTCCATGTCTGCTGCACAGTATGGCGGCCACTGGCCACATCTGGCTGTGGAGCACTTAGGGTGAGATGAGCACAGCCCGAGAACTGGATTTTTAATTCTGTTCGGTTGTAATGAATGCAAACGTAAAGCGTCACGTGTGGTTAGCAGCTGCGGCGTTGGGCACGCACCACCGTCCTCAGTGGCTGTTGTGTGTCCAGCCGGTGTTTGTGCTCAGGTGTTTGCATTTTCACCCCGAGTCTGAGTGCCCGAGAACCTAATCGTACCCTCTAAGAAGTCCCGAGGGGCTGCAGGAGGCGGCCGGATCCACGCCGGCCGTGGTTCGTGTCCTCCGGCACCGGGGCCCCATGCTGCCGCTGCCTCCCGGGCTGCCTGCACGGTGCCAGGACGGTGACGCCGTCACCGGGGACAGGAAGCTCCCCGGAGACGCTGTGCGGGCGCCGGTGTCCGGCACCGTCACTGCCCACCGCCCGGAGCGTGCGTTTTGGCGAAGTCGGAGCAGATGCTCCCTGGTCTGCCCTCATCGCCGGGGTCTGTGCCCCAGCGTTCCTGTCACCCCTGCCCTCTTTCCAAGCACTGTGCTCTTCCTTCTCTGTGATTTGTTCTGATGCTCGGCCTGTTGTTTCCTGCCACCCCCGTTCCTGCGGGTGGCGGCCGCCCGCTTCCCTGTCCAGCCGCCCCGGCGAGCCCTGGGCAGAGGAGTGCCCGCCGCGCCGGCCTCACGAGCCTCGTTTGGAAAATTGCTAAAATGTCAAATGCTAACTAATGTGGACTTCAAGGTTTGATTTCATTTTTATAATCTTTGTTGTTGTTTTCTGCTTTTACAGTGAGTGTTGAAAAGATAGACCTGAAGGGATTATCACACAAAAAAAATGACAGAAATGTTGAATGTTCCTTTGAGGTAAGCTGCCAAGTTTTTTTTTCCCTTTTCTCCTCTAAGGGGCAGGAAGGAAACATTTGCTCCGAGTAGATACTTAGGTTGATCTAAGTGGAAGGCGGGCCGTCTTGCCAAGCACCGTGCCAGTGCCAGGGTCGTGGAAAGCCGGGCCTGGGTCCCGGGCGGGCCGCCTCCCGCCTGGGTGCTGAGGCTTGTGCGGACCAGTGCGCTCAGCTGCTGCTGGCTGGTCCCCAGAGTCGGCTGACGCAGAGACACTGTGTGACAATCGAGACACACTGCGGTTTCGGATTGGAGGCCCCCAGGAGCCGTGGCTCGTCGGCCTCACAGTGTGCCGGGAGCTGGGCTCCATGGGGTCCTTGGGGGCCCGGGCTCCCCGCGTTGACTGCTTTGATACTCCTGGGGTGTGCGTCCTCAGCCTCATGGTCCAGGGTAGCAGCCAGGGTGCTAGTCTTCACATTTGAATTCCAGGTAGCAAGACACAGGATGAAGAGGAGGGAAAACTTTACTTTTCTCTTTCTTTTAAGAGAAAGAAAAGCAGCCGCTAGACATTTCCACTTATGTTTTGTTGACCAAAGCTTAGTTTCTTGATCCCACTTAGCTGCGGAGGAGGCTGGGAAGCGTATCCTGGCTGACCATAGCCCGGGTTCTGTTACACGGCTGTCCTGCTGTGTGAGGCTCTCCTCTGACTCTGAGCCTACCTGAACAACCCCGAGTGATCAGGAAAACCTGCTTCCTGCGCTCCCAGGGAGTGTTCTCAGGAATCGAAGCTTCTGGTTCGTATCTGGTGTCCGTGGTCCGATCCTGTGTATGGCTGCACCAGAATACTTTAAGTAGTTCTGCCACTGAAAGGATAACCTCTTCATTTGATTCCCAAGGTGGACTGCATTGTGAGAGTCCCTTGTTTCACTATGCGTGTGTCTTCAGAATGTACGGGAAAGCCTGACCTAAGGTTTTAGAGGCTGTCGACACTGGAGACCAGCACCCAGGGCTCAGCACTTAGAGAACCTTGGAATCCTGGTGTCTCCAAGGCCTCATAGAGATGGGAGTCTCATGGGTGTCTGGGACCCCGAGCATATTGTTCCCCTCCACACGCTCTGCATCTCGTGGCCGGGCCTCCCCTCGTGGTCACCACCTCCACAGGCCTGAGCCGTTCTGGGGGCTGGGCCCCTCTCAGCCCATCTGGTCGTGCTGGGCTTTGACGCGGCCCCGTCCGTGGGCCCACAGTCTGGGCTTGCACAATGTGAGATGTGGTGACTGTGGCCAATGTGACTGCCTGTAGCTTCTCTTTGAAGATGTGAGCTTTGGCAGGATAGACGCTTGGCCTCTTGTGGCCTCTCGTGCCTCTTAGGAGGAGATGAGAGTTATGGTCAGGAATGGGGGGGCAGCAGTTTGGTGAGGACGGGGACATGGTGCCCTGAGTCCTCAGCAAAAGGAGCCTGGAGCCCTGAGCTTGCAGCCCCAGACTCAGGAGTGTGGCCTGGTGTTGACGCCATCACACGGGAAGCGTGTGGTTGAAGACCCTTCTACGCCGGCGGGGGAGCCAATGTGTTCTGAGACGTAAAGCAAAAGCTTCGGTTATCTGTGGATCTTTCTTTTCTTGAAGTGATAAATGACAAAAGTATTCTCGTATTTAGGAAAGTGAGAAATCTTTTCTCCTCTAGAAGTCCAAACCTTTTTTCTTTTGGGGTACTTTTTAAAAAGATTTTATTTATTTGAGAGAGCAAATGAGTGGGAGGAGGGGCAGAGGGAGAGAGAGAGGGAGAGATGGAATCTCAAGCAGACCGCGCTCAGCACGGAGCCAGGCCTGGGGCTCAGTCGCTGAGATGGTGACCTGAGCTGAAATCAAGAGTCGGACGCTCGACCGACTGAGCCACCCGGGTGCCCTTTGGAGTACTAACTCGATGTGCCCCGAGGGATTCACAGCCCAAACTGTGTTTGTTGAACGGTAACTCCAGGCACAAAGGAAAGATAGGATCGAGTTAAAGAAATGTTTACTTTGTTATTACAGTAGTAACAGTGTTCATTTACGCAGCTGAAACCGTGTGCTTGTTTTGTGCGGGGCTCCTGGGGAGCTGCTGTGGCCGTTGTTCACGGGGCAGGCTGGGGACTCCTGTCACGTGAGGAAGGGAGACTCCCGGAGGCTATGCACCTTCGGGGGTGTAAGTGCGGGGGTCCCGCCAAGTGCTGCCAGCACCACGCTCCGGAGAGAGCACGGCAGCGAGCCCACCCATCTCCCCCACCTGCTGTCGTCTGAAATGACTCCCCTCAAAATGAGCCCCAGAAAAATAAGGATTTTTCTGCCTCAGAAATCAACAAGCTAGCCCTGCAGTGTATACGGAAGGAACAACAGAGCAGTCAGAACAATTTTGAGAAGTAGTAGGTTGGAAGCTGCACGTTGCCTCTCTTGGAGACTTGCCGTCAGACTCGGGGGCGCTGGTGCGTCGCGTCACCGTGAGCGTGGGGCACCTGTGAGCAGGTCGGAGGGGGTCCGGAGTTAGACTCGCAGGTCGGTGGCCGACTGAGGTGCACGCGGCTCCGGGAAGAAAGGACGGTCTTTTCAACAAATGGCCCCAGAACCCTTGGCCAGACCCCTCCCTCACGTAGAAAACTACGTTAAAATTGATCCTAGTCCGAAATGTATAATCTAAGACGGTGAAAGTTCTGGAAGAAAGCATGCAAGACTGTGGCTAGGCAGAGATCTCTTTGCTCCGGTACCGAGAATATGACCCACGAGAAGCAACATGAACACACAAGCCTTGGTCAAGTGTCGGACTTGCTCCTCTAAGGACACGGGAGGAGACGGCCGAGCAGGGTGCAGCCTGGGAGGTATCTGCACATTACGTGCTCGACAGTTTTCATCCCAAGAACTCTCACCACGTGGTAATGAGAGAGCAGCCTGGTAAAAAATGAGCCGAAGACTTGAACCGACACTTTCGCGAAGAAGATGTTCAGAGGATGACTGTCCCGCCTGAGCAGATGTTGGGCCCCACTTGTCAGTAGGAGGATGACTGTGAGAGGCATGGGGGTTGCTGCTGTGTGCCTGCGGCATGGCCGAGCCGGGGACCCCGGGCCGGTGGGCTGCTGGCAGGGGCGCGCGTGGCCGAGCTGGCCGAGCTGGCCATGCTGGGCAGGGCCTCTCCAGCGACCGGTGCCTGTGCTCCAGCCTGTGGCCTCTTTGCAAAGCTGTCTGGGAGTTTTATAAAAAGCTAAACGTTTCCCTAAAGTATGTCCCATTAGTTCTGCCACCAGGTACTGACCCAGGAGAGGAAAACACTGGGTCATACAGAGACTTGTGTGTGAACCTTCACACCACTTGAATGTGGACCACCCTGAGTGGCCGTCCACAGGAGAACGGATCAACGCGGCGGTTCCAGAAGTACCGCGGAAGGACCACCCGGAGAGGAGAGCTCGGAGCTAGTGTTCCACGAGCAGTGTGGATAAAACTCCGATGATTATATACACTGTGTGAAAAACACAGACCTTTTGCCAAAAAAGATGTATGGTGTGGGCCCATTTACATAAAACTAGGAAATGCAAACTGTCTCCGGCGACAGAAGGCACACAGTGGCGTCCTGGGGGTGAGGGACACGCTTGTGGCATTGATGGGAGTGGTGGCTTCCTGGATGCACACATAGGCCTAGACTTAGCACATTATGCCCTTTCGATGGGTGTGGTTTGTGGCCTGTTATCACTCAGGAAAACTAAAAAAAAAAAAGTTACCTGAGGATTAAGCCTTTCCTTTTGTCCACAGAACCCTAACTAATGAAGATGACATAAGTTGTCCTTTAACGAAAGTGTCTTTTCTATGTGGAAATCAACAGCTACTCTCCGGGACTGGAGCCATCAAACACGGTCCCGGGAGCGTCAGCCGTGCCAACTGCAGAGGGAGACGCACGGAAGCCTTGCCTGCCGGCCTCCCTGGCTCCAGGGGGCCTGGTGGGCTCTGCCCGCCTTCCTCAGTCCCATTTATCTCTAGTTCTACTCTTTATGGATCAGCGTTTTCCAGGATACAAACGAGAGGCTTCTTTTGTAGCCGAAGTGAGATGCTTCTAGTATGCCGGCAGGCACTGCACACGGGCGTCTGCGCTTCGGGTCGTTTCCGTGGGGTTGGTGGGTTTTCACCGGCGTCGGAGCTGCTCCTTCCTGGCTCCTGAGGGGTCAGATCTCAGTGTGCAGGAAGCCAGTGCTGCAAACGCAAAGTCTGCGTGTACGGACATATGTGGGAAGTGTCCACGTTTTAACCTATTTTCCCATATTCACTGTTGAGAAACTGGAAAAAGTTTAAAAAAAAAAGCAAAACTTTAATGAAAAGATTTCTCGTTCAAAGTGAAGGACAGAGAGGGAAGATACCAGAAGATGAATGCAAACCCTTAAAGCTCCTGCTAGACTGAAGAATTTCGGCATCTTAGAGAGGACTGTGGGACGGGGCTGATGGCAAGCATTCTTTCTTGAGAACCCAGGTGTTAATGTTTCCTTTAGTGCTCTGTCTTCTCCTTGGAAGTTTTACTTTTTCTTTTCAAGGTAATCTGACGTGCTATCCATATCTTACTGCCATTAGCAGAGATGGGTCCTGACCACTATTTTTTTAATGTAGTTTTTGTTTTCATCAGCTGTCCTCACAGAGATGAGAGTCCGGAAACCCTGTGAGCGTGGCCACGAGCAGCCGGGAAGCGTTGGGATGCGTACTTCGGCGGCTCCGTGGGTCCGCGTGCTGTGGGAGAGTGGCTGATCCCAGAGCCACACGGTGCACGCTCGGGCTTTCCCTCCAGTCGTTTCTTTGTGTTTGCCGGCTTGTTTCTTGTTTAGGAACAAGTACTTAGAAAGGACTTTGCCCCAAAAGTCCCGTGATTATCTGGGAATCCCCCTGTTGTGCTCAGACAGGCCCAGATCCCTGTTGGTTCCACCTCAGAGCTGTGGTTCTGCTGCCACGTGCCCCGATGGTCCCTGGTGGGCCCCAGATCTGCCCCTCATCCCCACCCCTGTGACCTGCCCCTCCTTACAGGCACCGTCCCCTGTTCTCAGGCCTCGTGTCATCCTCTGTCTGGTAGCTGCTTAGAAAGGGTGCTTGGGAGGTCCCGCGTCCGAGGCCGTCCCTGTCTGCACGTGCCTTCTACCTGGCCCTCCCCACGTGTGACTGAGAGCACCAGCGGAGCCGGGTGCCCCTCTCGCTCGGGGTCCGAGAGCTCTGCTGGCTTCCCGCCTACTGATCCTGAGCTCGGGCACTTGTGACGGTTTCCTCGGTCCTGGGTGTTTGCGTACCGCTCACCCGTGCTTGGTTTGTCTCCATCACCGTGCTGGGACTCGGTGGGCCCTTTTAACCTGAAAGCTCACATCCATAATCGAGGGGTCCGGATCTGAATCCTCTTCTTTGATTTCCTCTGCTCTGTCTCTCTCTTGTCCTTGCTTTGGGACTCCTGCTCTCTGCATACTGGACCTCACGCCTGGTCCTTTGTTTGATTTCTTTCTCTGTTTTCTTTCCCTTTGATATTTTGATCTACTTCATGGAGGACTGTGTCATCTCCCCTCTTCGTCAGTGGGAATTTTCACTCCTGTCCTGGTTTTAATTTCAAAGAATACTTGTTCTCGGACGATTCTTTTTTTGTAGCGTCCTGTTCTTGGGGATGGTTTCCTTCTCTTAGACCACTGAGAATATGAACGATAGCTTTTAGTTTTCTAAAACTGTTTGCTTCTCTACGCAGGGTCTGTGTTTCTGCCTGGCCGCCTTGAGCTCTCCGAGGCCGGTGCTGGGTGTTGGGTACTGGGCCGCCGGCTCAAGGCCGAGGTGCAGTAGGAGCCAAGGGCCGGGCCTCTGGCCGGGCTGCTCCCTATGTGGACAGCGCCTTCTGCTCCGCATGCCCCAGAGCCCGATGCCGTGGGTGACACGGGGACGTGGGGGATGGAGCTGACCAGTGAGTCAGAGGACTGAGATGTAGCGTGCTGTAGTCCTGAGTATCTGTTGGGGGCCCGTTTTGATTTTTGTGTCTACTTAGGGCATCTTACGGTCTGGCTTAGTGAGGCTATGTAGCCGTGGAACAGGTACAAGGGACGGGAGGCCACAGTGCTGCCCTGCGTTTGGCCAGTGTTTCCTTGGTGGCGTGTGACGTAATGGGGTAGTTTGCCTCTGGTGCCGCCTTGGCTATGACGGGACACGTGGGTGGCACGCGGGGAGGCTGCTCTGTGTTCCGTGCCCCTCCCGGGGCCTGTCCCCCGCTCTGGGGCAGGGGCGTGGCGTGGCAGGTGCGGCCGGGGTGAGTGTGAAGGAAGCCTGCGTCCGCCGCAGAGCCTGGCGGTGCCGAGGTCGGCCTAGAAGGGAGCCCGTGCTTTCCGTCTGCCCCAGACTGGAGTTCCCGCGCCTCCGGGGAGGACCAGTGAAGCGTCAGGAGCCGACGGCCCGTGGCAGCGGTGCCGGCGGGAAGCACGTCGTTGTCGGGGAGGCGGCGTGTGCGTTTCCGCGGGACCCGATGTGTCTGTGCGGCGCGTGTTGCTTGGGCGTTGGATGTCGTGTGTTGGGCTTCACGCTGCACCCGTGCCCTGTGAATGTGGACAGAAAGAGAATCTCGTCTGCTTTTGGTGCGAGAGTCACCAGGAAAGGGGGAGTCCTGCAGCATTCGTCTGCTCTTGGTGCGAGAGTCACCAGGAAAGGGGGAGTCCTGCAGCACGTTCTGCACTGGGACCAGCCAGGCCGTCGGCTGTGCTTTGGGGCCGACATGGGTCCTCAGATGGTGCTGGTGGTTCATGGGGTGCCGGCTTGCCCCAGACCCGTGTGCGGCTCTGTTGTGAGGCTCGTTCCGACACAAGCAGGTGGGGGTCTGCAACTTGGTGCAGGTCCGTTTGGGCGGCGAGGAGCGCGGGCGCCGCGCCCCCTTTCTCCCCTGGTCTGTGAGCCCCGGGAGCCCGAGGAGACAGCCCCCTTCACAGTTGTGCTGTGGTGCCGGCTGTGGGGACGGAAGGGCCGTGTGTGGGCTTCGGCAGGGGAAGGGGGACGTGCGGTCCCTCGGCAGCCCCAGTGGGTCTTGGTCAGAAGGCGCAGGCGGGTGGCGGGAGCCGGGGCTCTTCCAGACCTGCGTCAGCTCCACGGCTGAGAATACAGTGTTTTCTTTTCGGTCGTTTGACTTCCTGACTTGAAGCCCTCCTGTGGCTTCTGGATCTGAGGCCAAGTTCCTGCTTCATGGCCTCAGCCTTCTTGTGGCCCTCCCCCCTCGCCCCTGCTCACCCCTTGCTGGAATCCCTGTTCCCAACCCAGCTCCCACCCTGCACCCGCGTCTCTATGCCGCTCCCCCTCCTGCCCCACAGTCCTCAGCGCCCCGAGGGGGTCAGGAAACGCTGGAGAAGCACTGGGAAGACGGAGGGAGGAGACCTTCCCCCAGGACGCCTGCAGTCCCCCTGGGGGACTGGCCGGGACACGGTGATGACACGAGGCTGCCCGCCCGCCACGTGCAGTGCGGACACGCGGCCGTGTGCGGCTCGGGTCTCGGGCACCTAGAGCAGTTTGCTGAGTCCTTCCCACGGCTGCCTCCGGAAGGTGTGCGCCCCGGCCCGCGCCCCCGCTGCTCCCCGAGCGCTGACTGCCCCCCGGCCCCCTGTCCTGTCGGGTTCCCGAGGGCAGGGGCCTTGTCTCGTTTTCAGCTGCGAGGAGGTGCCCTTGAGGACCGTGTGCCTGGCACACACCAGCCGTCGTGATTGTCGGGGACTGCGCGTACCTCGGGGGAGCAAGTCTCCGGCTGGGGCCGTTTGCATGATTGCACAGGACAGGAGGTGACGCCGTCAAGGACTTGAGTGACGTGAACTTTTTCTCACGGGCCGGGGGCTGTGTAACGACCCCGTTCAGCAGGTGCTGCCCGTGTGGGGCTCGGCGCGCTCACTGCACCTGTGCCCGCGAAGACTCCCGGACAGGTGTGTCGTGAGGGACGTACGTGGCGTCTGTTTTTAAGGTTTGTTTGTCTGTTTGTTTTTAAGGTCTTGTGGTCTGATTCTTCAGTAACATCAGTAACCAAATCTCCCTCTGAAGTGACTGAATTTATTTCAAAGGTAAGGTGATTCAGGGCGCCTCTGCAGCCCCCAAGTGTGATGGGTGCAGTGCCGCAGTGACTGGACGGCCTCCCTCTGCTGGCAGAGCGGGCCGTGCCTGCGTGACCGCCCGGACAGGGTCCTCGATGCCACGGTCTGCGCCCCTTGCCGTTGTCGCGAGCGAGAAGAGGCAGGACGCGGAGGTCTGTGCAGGCGGCTGAGGGCGGTCTGCCTCGGTTTCCCTGCGGGGACGGGCAGAGTCCGGTCCCGGCGCCATCTCTTGTCCGTACGATTCGTTCTCGGGTCGCTTCTGCAAGCGTCATCCAGCAAAAGCTTCCGCGACTCAGTAGACGCCAGCGCCCCGTCCCCGCACAGACACGTGTCCGCGCACCTCCACGGTTCGAGCGCGTCTGCTGCCCGCTGGCCCGGGCCGTCGCCGCGAACCGCCGTCTAGCATCTGCGTTAGTCCTCCGTGTCTCATGGGGCGACGTCGTGAGAGTGTCTCCAAAGCGGGTGTCCGTCTCCGCGCTAGGCTCAGGACGCCGTCCGGTAGGGAGGGTCCGGTTGGCGGGCCGTGCCTCGAAAGCTTGGGCAGGAGTCGTTTGCTGGCGCCTGTCCTCTGGCCCGTCAGCCGCGCTCTCTGGAGTTACTGACCCCACGCTGGCATTCGCAGTTTCCTCTGTGACACTGGGAACGCGGGGTTTCCTCCCCGCGTGCCGCTCGCCTCTCCGCCTGCAGAGCGGCCACGGCTCCGGGCTGTGCTGGCGCCGGCGGGAGCGCTGAGCCCACTGTGCTCTGGCGGTGCGTCGTGCTCCCCTGGCTTTGCACTCTCTGAGCTTCCTGGGAATCTGGTTCGTTGTCTCTTGTTCTTCTGGAGGATTCGTCCCCGTTATCTCTTCAGGTACCTCTTCCACCGGCCTCTGGTGTCTTGGGACTTGAGCTCTGTGCACCTGCACCTCTGACGTTGCTCACAGCTCTTGGTGCCCTATTTTTTCTGGTTCCTTCCGCTGTGTGTTCTGGCCAGACGATTTCCACTGCCCTGTTCTCGGGCTCCCTGACGTCCAGCCCGTGGCTCTGCCCGGGCCGAGAGCCTGCTGTGTGCGCTGAGTTCTCCATCTCTGGGACCGTGGTTTCTGTTGTTCTGATTTCTTGCTTCTCCTAAGTTTCCCATTTGATGCATCTTTTAGTGAAGTCTCCTCTCTCTGCTGAGGCTTCCCATGCGCTGTCCTGCGTGCTGTCCGCTGTCTCAGCAGGATCCTTCGGCACGTGGGTCGCGGTCGTTTTACCCCGGCCTGGGAGCTCCCGCATGCAGCTATCTCTGAGTCAGGCTCTGATGGTTTTCTTCTTGATACTTTTCATTCCCCCTGACTTTTTTCTGTATCGTGTAGTTTTTGATGGAATATTAGACAGCATGTTTAGAAAACGTAGAGACGAGGGAAACGGTGCGTCTGTCCGGAAATGGGCGGGCTGCCGGCTCTCCCAGCCCTCAGGGTGGTTCTCCGGCGCCCGATCAGCGGTGGGGCAGGGGCTGCGCTTTGTCGCTGCTGCAGTTCCGTCCAGCTCCCGGCCCCCGGCCCTCGCAGGCTTCAGCTTCCTCTGCTAGACGGCCCCGGGTACCTTGAGCCTGGGGAGAAGGGCCTGTGGTGTCAGAAGTTCCTCCCAGGGGACTGACCTCACCTTGGCCCTCAGCTCTTCTGTGTGTCCGTGGCCTGGAGGGGCTCTCCCTGTTCTGTGGGGAGACGACGGTCCCTTACTGCCTAGTGACAGACTGGTGGTGGGGGTGAGACGTTCTCCAGCCTCTGTGACCCCGGTCCAGCCTCGGTCCCAGGCACAGGGCCCTTGGGTTTCTCAGCACCCCTGCCCCTTTCTTCGCCGGCAGCAGCTGACCTCCTCTTTGTACTGGTGCAATATCCTCAGCCCGGGAGGGCTTTTGCCCTTTCTTCAGGGCCAGCGGGCTGGGCTTGTTCCTTCCCCCGGAAGCAGGGCATCTTTGCCCATGGCCTGGTACCGGGAGGACTCCCTCCCCACCCCTGCCCCACGGAGGCAGGACGGGAGAGCTTCTGCCTCATCCCCAGAAATGGAGGGTCTGCTTGGGCTCTGGGAGCAGGAGCAGTCCTGTCCCTCCCCGGCTTACGGGCTTTCGTCTTGCATTTAGAGACGGCTCCAGGAAAGGCGTAGGTCGGGCTCCCAGGAGCAGCCAGCCCCTACCTCTGCTGCCTTGGAGGCTCTCTCCAGTCTCCTGTGGACGTGAGCTTGGGAAGGGGGGCACACCCCCCTTGCGTCTGGGGCTCTTGGCTGACCGGTGTCTGGCCCACACTCAGCCCCTGGGAAGTGTCCATCTTCTGACCTCTTTGCCTGCTGGCGTGGCTGCCACCTCTTCCTCGTGCTGTGCCACAGCAGACAGGGTCATGGTCTTGTCTCCCCTTCGCGGGGCAGGTCCCTCTTGGAATTCCGTTCACGTGGTAACCTTGCGGCTGAGTTCCGTGGGCCCACGGATAGGTACGGTCGTGGGGTCTACGGAGGTTTTCACTGATGCCGTGGTGGGCGTGATGTTCTTTTGCGGCTTTCGGCATCCTCAGTGGAGGTAGAGCCCCGACGGCTGAGAGCAGGGCGGGTTGTAACGTCCCCCAGGTGTCGCCACCTGCCGCCTGCCCGTCTCTCAACCGGAAGAGGCCCGTGTCCGGTGTATTTTGGCGACGTGCCGTGCTTTTCCATCTGTTTCAGTTACCCCAGCTGCACTCTGAGGAAAGCCTGGACAAGTTCACTCCTTGCTTAGCCAGCCCGGATTCCTTTTACGTCGAGCGGAACCACGTGGATCTGGAAGCGGACCTTAGGTACGGGCGCCCGCGCCTGCCACGCGGCGACACGTGGTGGGGACCTGAGCGCCTGCTCATCGCAGCAGTCTGGGTGTTGGAGGTGCCTGGGATTTCCCGCGTTACGGGGAGCCTGGGGGAGCTGGCCGCACGGGCAGGGCTCCGGGGACGCGAGTAGAGGAGCTGCCCCGCGCGCTCCTGCTCCCTGCGGTCCTGACCGTCGGAGGGAATCGAGGGCAGTTACCGTCTCTGTTCCGCGCTGGAGAGTGGGGCCCGGCGGAGTCCCGTAAGCCTCGCGCCTCGAGCGTGGAGCATCCTGTGGGCGGGCGGCAGGCAGAGGGGGCCGGCCCGCTTCCTGGCTCTGGGCCCGGCATCCCACTGCGGTGGCGCGGATGCAGGCTGGCGGTGTGCGCGGCAGGACACCGCCGTGGGCCCGACTCTGCCCTCGGGTCAGCGAGCTGTCCCCTGTGCTGCCATGCGGTGCGCGTCGGGGAGCGAAGCAGGGAGAGTCCCCGCGGCTTCCGCTCCCTTTACTCTCTTGTGCGCGTCTCTTGACTAAAGCTAGGCTTTGGCTCCCGGTTGGTTTTCGGTAATAGTGACTTTAATGCCGGTAAACCGCTTTGTTTCATTTGTAGGTATTTGGCTTCATTACCTCCTCACGTGTTAAAGAATGACCACGTCAAGAAATTTTTCAGCACTTCATCTCCCACCCAACAGCTTCAAAGTCCAAGTGAGTTTGTGAAATGGGGTGAATGAAGATGCAGACATCTTTATTTCCTGCAAACTTGATGACATTTATCTCGACCTGCAGGTGCTGGCACCCCTTCCCTCTCCAAAGTGGGCACCATGCTGGGCGCGTCTGGAAGGTGAGGCTCCTGCGGAACCAGCACGGTTCCCGTCCGCGGAGAGACGACTTGTCACCGCGTATCGATAACTGTACAGTGAGGCCGTCCTTGCTCTTAGTCTCGAGTACTGTCGTGAGGGCAGTAACCACGAATCGTCCAGGTGACGATTTCTCTGTGTGCAGAAAGTGGTTCTCTGAGCCACCGGAGTTGGAATTCCCGAGGACTCATTGCAAAAGCCAATTTCCGGGCCCTGTACATCCGAGAACACCAGAATTTCAGAGACTCTTCTTTTTTTTTTTTTTTTTAAAGCTTTTTATGTATTTGACAGACAGATCACAAGTAGGCAGAGAGGCAGGCAGAGAGAGAGAGAGAGGAGGAAGCAGGCTCCCCGCTGAGCAGAGAACCCGATGCGGGGCTCGATCCCAGGACCCCGAGATCATGACCTGAGCCGAAGGCAGAGGCTCAACCCACTGAGCCACCCAGGCGCCCCGAGACTCTTGGTTTTTATAGGCTCCCAGGGAGCGATTGTGCCCGTGAGGTGGCAGGGCCACTGCTCCAAGGGTCCTCTGTCAGCAGGAGCCCTAACGGTGACGGTGGCCGTGCTCAGGTGACAGGCTGCCGTTGCCGTGGGCCGGCCTCGCAGACAGTGACGTGCACACACACGCACTCTTACGGGAACACGGGGGCTTCCGGAGGGCTGCCTTTTCTCTTCAGCCCGGCCTGCTACCTCCCGAGTACACTGAGCTTGGGGCGTGCGGTCTGGGCCCGAAGGGCCAAGGACAGAAGGTAGAACGCCTCCAGCCTGCTGCTGGGACGCACGTTCATGGAAACGTTGAAGGGGTGGGGCTCCGGTATAACCAGGACTCGCAGTGTCGCAGTGTCCTGCTCTGATGGGGTAACAAGCCGGGCAGCTCGGCCCGGAGTCCGGTAGTGACACGGCCGCATACGTCCCCACATACAAACACGTGCACACCTTCAGGGGGTGGCATGAGGGGTCAGTGGCAGGAAAGGACGATGGTGCTGCAGTGGGCATGGCCTCGGCTCCGGCCCACTGCCCGCCCGTGTGCGGGCGGTCCTGGGAAGACCCCCTGTGTGCTGTCCCCGCAGGCCTGTGTGTGGCGTGGCCGGCGTCCCCTCGTCTCAGAGCAGCGCCCAGCACCACCTGCAGCACGCGGCCGGCGCAGCCGCCTTGCCCCACTGCTCCCACACGGGGGGTGCGGGCTCGGCGCTGGCCTACCGGGCCCAGATGGACACCTCTCCGGCCATCCTGATGCCCTCCGGGCTGCAGACCCCTCAGACCCAGGAGCAGAACGGGATCCTAGACTGGCTTCGGAAACTGCGCCTGCACAAGTACTACCCCGTCTTCAAACAGCTCACCATGGAGAAGGTATGTGGGTGAGCGGGTGGCCAACAGAGGCGGGTGCCTACACCGCCTGATGGGGAACTCCCGCCGCCTGCTATTCAGTGCCTGCATGTGCGCCCCGAGTCCTGCACGCCCACCGGGGCTGGGGGGTGGCACCGGGTGTGGACTGGAAGTCCTGCTGCCGAGGCAGACTCCAGCCGGATGGGCTGTGAACGGCTTTGTTTTGGTTTTGGTTTTGTTTTCTTGTAAGATAGGCTGGGGTCTTCGCGTGTTACTCCGCGTGATAGGAAGGCCATTGTGTGTCCTGCGGCCGTTCCTGTAGACTTGGCGAGCTCCGGGGCACACGCGCCCTTTGTTAGGTGCCCTCTGCCTGGGCCGTGCGTGTGGAGCAGCGCGGTGCCCGGAGGCCCTGCTGTGCCGGGCACCCGGCTGCTTTTTTCCAGGGAAGCCGCCGCTGGTGACCAGCTTGATTGAGGGTCGTACAGCTCAAAGGAATAGATGAATTTCATATGTCTTTGAAGCAGTCCTACAAAGTTTGGTTTTTTTTAGAGATGGGGGAGGGGCAGAGGGAGACAGACTCCGTGCTGAGCCGGGGCCGTCCCGGGCCGATCCGAGGACTTGGAGATTACTTGTGCTGAAATCAAGAGTCGGACGCTTAACCCACTGGGCTACCAGGCGCCCTGGAAATTATTTTTTACAACAGAGTTCTAATGAGCATTTTTTTGTTGTTAAAGAAAATTCTGGAGTTTCTGAAGTCTTGGCGTCACTGAGAAAACCGAATTTGACCCATGGCCCTGTTTGAGCTCTGATGCCCCCTGCTGGATACAATCACTCGGTGCTTTTCCCTCTGAAAGTTTGTGTCCGAAAATCTGCAGTTGAACCCAGAAGTGAAGCTTTTAGTACAAAAATAGACAGCTTCTAAGTGTATTTGTAATACTCTTGGCTTAAGATTCATTAATGCTAAGAAAACAACAGATACTGCTTTAATGTAACGTGGGAGTTGGAGATTAGCCGTAAAACCACAGATCGCGTTGCGAGCTGTCGTGAGAACCAGAGTGTTCTGTTGGCTTTGGGGAAGATACGCGGGGCGGTCGCCCGTTCAGTCCAGGCGGCCTCAGCGTTTCCGGACCACCTGCTTCCCAGCAGAGTTGCTTTGCCCCTAAAGTGAGGGTGATTTTCACACAGAAGAGCTGTTAGGGGCTCCCCCGTTCGCAGGAGGATAAGTGGCTCGCACCTGAGGGGGTGGGTCCCTGGACGGGAGAGGTGCACAGCCCCACGGACGTGGGAGCTGCACGACATTCTCTAGTCCCCTGCCCGCACAGCGCGGGCCTTCCCGGTGCCCTGCCTCCTCCAGGCCGCGTGCGGAAGGCCCAGGGGACAAGGCCTTTGAGCTCTATATGCAAAGTGAGCCGGGGGACACCATGTCATTCAGCAGTGGACTGTTTTGGTGTTCCCGTGGCCTTTTGTTTTCTTCTAAAGATTTTATTTATGTATTTCACAGAGAGGGGGAGCGGGAGAGAGATCAAACACAAGCAGGGGGAGCAGGAGAGGGAGAAGCAGGGGGCCCGAAGGGGGACTTGATTCCTGATTCATGACCTGAGCCAAAGGCAGATGCTTAACGACTGAGCCCCAGACGCCCGACTCCCAGGGCTTTCCTCGTCCAGCTAGATTTGGTCTGTTTGCGTGCGCCGCTGGAAGGACGCGTTTACGTGTGACGTTCCAGTCCTAACTGAGTCTCAATAACTTTGTAATGTGTTTCTTCTCTGCAAGTTTCTGAGCCTTACGGAGGAAGATTTAAATAAATTTGAATCCCTCACAATGGGAGCAAAGAAGAAGCTCAAGACCCAGCTGGAGCTGGAGAAGTACGTGTGACACTACGGACGCGTCCCCCTTCGTTCCCGACGTGCTGAGTGTGGTCTCTCGATGGGCTGTCTTAATCGGAAGGGGCCCCAAATGTGGGTGACGTTCGGGTGGCCTGGGAGGTGAAAGACTTCACTGGAGGCGGAACACAGGGGACAGGGGACTGAGGAGAGGCCGTCCGCCACGGGGTTGGGGCTTTGTGGAAAAAGGGGAGGTGAGAGAGTGTGGCGTGTCCCCCGTTTTTGGTACCCGTGCTGCTTGTGAGTTGCCCGGTGGCCATCTGGAGCCTCAGGAAGTTCTGAGATGGGTCGCCTCTCGGGCCTGTGTTGAGCCAGAGGGTCATTCCGAAAGCCTCCCATACTGAGCCGGGCTCACAAGCCCTTGCCGCCAAGTGCCCTCGATTGGACGGCACGGATTGGTGATCAAAGCTTCATTCATGCTGTCACAGTCACACGGGTGTGCTTTGGGTCTGCTCGGAAAGGCCCTTTGCACCCACCAAGTCAGAGTGCATCGTGTCCCGCCTCTGAGGACAGTTGGGGGCGGTCACCCTGCTATGGCCTCTGGGCCCTGCAGCAGAGCCTGGGCCACGGGAAGCGGGTTTGTGGCCAAAGACCCAGATGCTCACTTGTTCGTGCACTCTCTTGTGGCACAGGGAGAAGTCGGAGAAACGGTGCCTGAACCCCACAGCCCCGCCCCCAGTCACCAGCAGCGGCGTGGCCCGTGTCCCCCCTACCAGCCACGTCGGGCCCGTGCAGGGCATGCGAGGCCCCCACGCTGCAGGTGGGTGAGGGCGGGCGGCCTTGAGCGGGGGTCAGGCTCTTCCTCCTGAGGGTGGTCGTTAGAGCGCAGCACACGCACACCTTTCTGCCACTTGGTCTTTTGAGAATTTATAGTTTCTGCTCATTATTTTAGCTTTTTTCATTTCCACTGTTAGAGAATAGGAGGGATGTTCGGGTTAGAAGCTAGAGACCGGTGGTTTGCCTGAAGCTGTAGAAGCATAAGAATTAGATCCAGAAGCTACAGCGCAGGAGGGTGAGAGAAGGAAGAGCCCCGAACAGATGAAGATACACTTTCTCCCTAGGAATCTTCCTCCCTAGGAGGGCGCAGACAGGTCCCGTGTAGGGCGCTGCCTCGGAGGCCTGTGTCGAAGCTCCCAGGCCGTGTGAGCGCAGCCGCCCCATCGCGGGTCCTGGGAGCCACGGGGTCGCATCTGCTCCCTGCCTTCGCCTGCACGGTCGGGGCGCAGGGTGTTCTGCACGCCCTGGAAGCGAGAACAGGGACAGGACGCCAGGGAGAAAATCATGCCAGTGTGTCTTTTCTGTCCCTTGGCCTCCTGAAATGGGGTGACTCTCAGCATAGGAGAGGACTTCCTCGCCCTGTGGTGGCCGGGGACCCTTGTCTCTTCCTCTGTGGCCTGTGAGTCGGGCGGCATCGCAGCCCCTGGCCAGAGCCTGGCCGTCTAGGCCTGCGAGGAAGCGGGCGTGGGGCCTCGGGCTGTTGGTTGTCCCCGCATCTCCGGGGCCGGTCACCCCCGCCTCCCCGGCGCCGGTGCAGGGGTCTGCAGGATGGCGAGCTCCGAGGCGGGCGGGGAGGGCGGGTAGACGGCGGCGGGCCCGACCCACGCCGGCGCCCCTTTTCCACAGCGCTGCGGGTGGAGGTGGAGCCGCCTCCCCAGCAGACGGCGCGGGAAGGCAGCTCCTCCGAGTGCTCCAGCTCCTCGCCCAGCCCGATGGCGCTGCAGGCCCGGGAGGAGAGCTCCGACAGCGCGGAGGAGAGCGACAGACGTAAGGACGCCCGCGGCCTGGGAGCGCCCCGCCGGCCCCGCGGCGCCCTGTTGACCGCTCTGTTTCCGTCCGCAGGTGTGGACGGGCACGGGGAGGGCTCGGAGAAGGAGAAGCCCGTCATGCTGCTGAACCATTTCGCGTCGGGTTCCGCCAGACCCACGGCCCAGGTTCTCCCCGTGCAGAACGAGGCCGGCTCCGGTCCGTCGGGCCACCACCCCCTCCCCGCCCAGATGATGGCTGCGGCCTCGCACCTGGCGCCCATCCGGATGCTGAATTCCGTGCACAAGTCGGAAAGGGGGGGCGCGGACGTGAAGCTCCTCCCGCCCTCCGTGCACTCTCTGCTGTCTCTCGAAGAAAGGAGTAAACTCTCGGGACCAAGAGGCGGCATCAAAGTGGACAAGAGCTTCGGCCACGCCGTGATCGACGCAGCCCCCGCGCCCACCCCCCAGCAGCCCCTGCAGGTCCTGTCTGCCCTCGCCGAGAGCAGCTCCGTGTCACCCACCGTCTCCTTCGGTCCCCGCGCCAAAGTCGTGCACACGTCCGCGCTGGACAGGGTGATGAAGTCGGCCCCGCAGCCGGCCCTGGCGGGCGAGGCCAGCACTGCTGCCGCGGGCACGTCGGGCGCGGTCTTCCACGCGGCCCGGCCCCCCATCAAACTCCTGGTGTCTTCATCTGTCCCCGCGGACTCTGCCATTTCTGGGCAAACCGCCTGTTCGAATAACGTGCAAATAAGCGTGCCCCCTGCAATAATAAAGCCGCGGGCTGCCGTGTGCGCCGCCAGCACCAAAGCTGCCTTCTCCGCGATGGGCAGCGTGCCCCTGGGGCCCCTGCAGGGCAGCTTCTGTGCGAGCAGCAACACTGCCTCTTCCAGCAGCCACCCCTCCGCGTCCTTCGCCGGCATGGCCACCGTGCCCAGCTGCCCGGCCCCCAGCTCCAGCCCCGCGCTCTCCTCGGCCCCCGAAGGCGGTTTCTACAGCGGCGGCGGGGGCGGCGGCGGGGCCGGCGGGGGCGGCGGGGGCTCCCCCGGGAACCTGCCCGCCTCCAGCCAGAACCACCACCACCACCACCACCACCAGCCGCAGTCGGCGCCCCAGCAGCCCGCGCCCGGCCCGCCGCCCGGCTGCGTCGTGTGCACGTCGTGCGGCTGCAGCGGCAGCTGCGGCTCGGGCGGCCTGACCGTCAGCTACGCCAACTACTTCCAGCACCCGTTCTCGGGGCCGTCCGTGTTCCCCTTCCCCTTCCTGCCCTTCAGCCCCGTGTGCGGCAGCGGCTACGTGGGCGCCCAGCAGTACGGCGGCGGCGCCTTCCCCGTGGTGCACTCGCCCTACGGCGGCGGCGTGGCCCCCGAGCCCGTGCTGGCCGGCCAGTCCGCCTTCGCCGTGCCGCCCATGGCCGGCTTCATGGCGGGCGCGGCGGGCGTGTACCAGGCGCCGGGGCTGGGCGGCGGCGGCGGCGGCGGCGGCTCCGGCCACAAGAAGAGCGGCAACCTGTCGTGTTACAACTGCGGGGCCACCGGGCACCGCGCTCAGGACTGCAAGCAGCCGTCCATGGACTTCAACCGGCAAGGTAAAGGGGGGCGGCCGCCGAGCGGGCTGCGCTGGGGCTCCGAGCGCCGCCGTGCGCGGGCGCCGTGGTCCTCGGGCTGCCTCTAGAGCAGAGACGCTCCTGGGAAGAGCGTGTCCTTGTCGGCGGGCCGGCCGTGAAGGCCTCCGGAAGGGCCGCTTGGTGTCCAGCAGCCCGTCGCGCGCAGCCTGCTCCTCTCACCGAGGGGACCGGCCGGCCGGGGAGCGGGCACGCTGGCCCTGCGAGCCGGGCAGCCCGTGGGTTGATGCAGCGCCCCGCGGCCCGGGTGCCGCGGGCTGTCCCGCTCCCGCTCCCGCTCCCGCTGCCCTGGGGGCCGGGCCGGCGGGGCGAGGAGGCCGCGCGGTGTTCCCTGCGGCCACACCCCCCCCCCACACTTTTACTTCCACTCGCTCTTTTGTTTCTAGTCCAGGTCCGGTGTGCGTGTGATGTGGGGACACGGGTGTGTTCTCGCTGTTGGCTGGGGAAGGGAGATGAAACCAGGCGGGAGGAGTGTCTCCCGCTCCGTGGTACTCACGGCGTGGCCTGGGGTAGTCACCTGGGCTCTGGACGCGTTTGCTGGTTGCCCCAGACCTGGGATTCCGTAACCCGCCTGCGCACCGTGGTCAGGCAGACCGCGTTCGAGGCGAGCCAGCTCTGGTGGCAGGTGGGCGGGTGTCGGCGCGCTCACCGTGTGGCCGTCTCCCGAGCAGTCAGCCCAGGCCCTGGCGAGGGTCAGGCCTCCCCGGCCCCCGGCCCGCCGAGCTCTGGAAACAAAGGAGAGGCGGCCCGGGACCGGCTGTGTTACCCCTGCGGCGGATCCGCCCGTCCGGCCTAGTCGGGGCGGGAGCGAGGGGCCGGGAGTGGGTCCGACGGGTGGTCCGACGGGTGGCCCCGAGTGCCCGCGCCTGCCTCTTGACAGTGACTCCAGCAGGAGCTTTGGGGCTCAGTCGCTGGCAGGAGTCGCACAGTGATTCAAATCTGGTCTCTTTCCCCCCTTCTCTCTAGGTACTTTTAGGTTGAAATATGCCCCTCCAGCAGAAAGTCTGGACTCCACAGACTGATACTTTTCTCTGGCAACAGAACGCTATTAAGCCATGGAGACATAAGGAAACTTAAATACAAAACTGAGAAGTCTAGTTGCTGTTGAGCTTAATATTTTTAATCCAAAGGTGCTTTACTTTACTAGACTGGATAGAAAACCTAGCGTAGGAGTGCATCAAACTCAGTTTTATTGCCAAAATCCTAGATTGGAGCTTGACGTCAGGACTCGCCTGGTCGGGGTCTCCGCCGTGGCTGCGATGCAGAGGCCTCCGTGTCCCGAGGAGCATTGCCGCCGTCGGTCCTTCCAGGCTCACACGTAATTCCCGGGCAGCTACGCAAGATCGGAACCGAGAACTGCAGGTTGGAGCGCTCCGCGCCGAATGCCAGCGGTCGGACTCTTGATCCCCCTGCGTGAGGGGAGATGTCGCCTTCGTTTTGTTGTTTTTTGTTTTGTTTTGTTCCTCAAGTGGTTGGACACTAAGCTCTCTGGGCTTTTTAAGGATTGCACTACCGAAGAATGTAAACTGAGGTCACTCTGCCGTTCTGGGAGACGGACTCCCCGAGACCAGGCAGTGCGAGACTGTCAGAGATCCCGTCTTTAAGGAGTTGGCACCAGCAGGCTACGTGACTCGGTACACAACAGAGATTTTTGCATTTCCTTCCCTCCTTAAGACACTCGTAGCAGTTTCAAGGTTTTAATTTTTTTTCCGCAAATAAACTTAAACTACGTTATTAAATAGAAATAGTTACTCACAACAACTTAACGTCTAAGGGTCCAAGTCCCAGAGAGTCCCTAGTTGTCAAAGCCTTGAGAATCCCTTCCTTCCCGGCCCTGCCTAGCTTGAAGTCCTGTCGCCTCCCACCGCGACGAAGCTCTCGCAGAGACCTGGTGACCGCACGGCCTTCGTGAGCTGGCTCTGAGGGTTGCCACCCGCCCCCAGCAAAGTTGGCAAGTTCTTTCCTCTCCACACGGACCTCCCAAGGACCCCAAGGCTTACTGCTAACGGATTTACACTCGAGACAAACATTTCAAGGGCAATACAGTCCTATAATTACGAGCAGAAGATTTGAAATGTTCTGTCAACTTCTTTGGTATTAGGCTGTGTATTAGTGGTTAGTTCTCTAAAAACTACCTGAAAACTACAATAGAAAAGTGGTAAGACTCTGAAAGAGCCCACACCAACAGGACAGAGCTCCAAGATCTGCAGAAGTCTAGTTTTATCCCAAGTGGGGAAGCAGTCCTCACCATACAGCTCTGTTTCCCCCATGACAACGAAAGCTGCTTAGTCTGAAATTTAGGGACTTAAACCTTTAAAGCTAAAAGGGAATTTTCTGCCCAAATATTACTGCTTTAAACACTAAAGCCTTCAGTATTAAAGTATTGATTGGTAAGGCCTTGCCCAGGGATTTTGCAGTTGAATATTTAATTAAAAACAGAAAACCGTAATATTCAGACCTTTCTTAAAATGGGACAATCAGCCTCGTGCCGAATTGGTGTAAATCAAAAGAATACCGTAGAATTTGAGGCTCTGTGATACGAGGCTTCAAATTTTATGATCAGTTTCCTGGCTGGAGGGAACTAGAGCAGAGTTGTTATCTGTCTTTCCTTCTCTCTTTCTTTCTTTTCTTTTCTTTCTTTTTCATGAAAGGCTTTTAGTAGAATTTTTTAGAGCTTTATTTTAGTAGAGTTTCATTTCTATGCAATGCAGAATTGACAGACCTCTGTATGCTTCTCTCTCTTCCTGGTACACAGTATTACATACAGTTTTGAAGTGATGGTGATGCTTACAACAACTTTTTTGGGGAATGTTACATTGATCTCTTAATTATAAACACTACAAAATGTCAAAATAATGAGAACTGACACAACTTTGCCTTAAAGAGTAGGAGCCTGGAACTTGTCATATGATGTTAAAGGAAGACTTGGGAGTGTCCACTGATGTTTACGATTTTAATATTTCTGAAGGCCGTTACGGTGGCCTGGACATGTGCTGAAAGCCAAACTTTTAAATTTTTTGGTTTTTTAAACAAAGAAATATTTTAAATAAATCCTATTTCAACACAGTGAAATTGTTGAAAACTGTCTCATAACAAAAGAAAAAAAATCATATTTAGGGTTTTTGTTTTAGTGGTCAGTATCGGGGAATGAAAGTGTCTGTTGTGACCCTTATGACTATTTTGATAAATATTAGAGGCTAGTGTGTTCCATACAACAAAAGATTAAAACAGGAGCTTTGATTCGAAGTAGGACATTCAGATGGAGGTAACTAAGTCCAGACATTGTGCGGCTGTGTTCCGGTCATCAAAGGTCTTAGAAAAATTCCCACTTGTCTTTGAAAGTGCGTGTGCGGTGTGATGTCCCCAGTGAGGCCATTCCAAGGTGAGAACTGAACACCGTAAACGTGAGATACACGGGACACAGAGCTTCCAGCTGCCCACCCGTGAGACTCTTCCCAGGTGAATGCTTGGACGTGGGAGTGTTTGCCGGCAGCGTCGTCTCTGATAAATCTCTCTCCAAAAGCAACCAAAGTCCGTGAGCCTCAAGAGCGATTTTGCATTTCCTCAGATGTCCTCATTTTGTGGAAACCCAGATCTGACTGACCCTTTCGACTACGTGCTCATCTCCCTGAAATCATGGCTCAGTTTGCAAAGGCCGTCACAACCGGTAGCTGTGCCACGGCCACTTTGCTCTGTGTCGTCTGTCATGTATCGGAGTTTCCATCCCCGTTTTTTTGTCTCCAAGAATGGGGGAAGTGGAATGTACAGATTGAAGTGGAATACAATGTTGGGATAAAAGAACTATTTAATCTTTTTTTTTTTTTTTTAAAGCAAACACTCAGTTTTCTACCTTCTTTTCTAATTTTTATTTCATGGTAATGTTGAAAATTGGAAAAGTGTTTAAATGTTAAAGCTTGTAATTGCTGAAGAGCACTGAGGAAATGGGAGCTAGCACTTACAATGACGACAAAATTATTTTCTTCAAAGCAGGTATGTGTGATTGGGTATGAAAAACCACCACCAACAACCAGCATCATCTATAATCTCCAGATGACAGGAGTCGGCTTGTGAATATAGTAGCTAGTAGGTTCAGTGTTCTAATTCACTATTTAGAAGTCACTGTAGCTAGTTTGCACTACACTGTGCGGGGGCACGGAGGCCCGGTGGCCAGCCTGCCCAGGGTCACAGCGCTGCTGTGGCGCATCCCCCGCGGGGGCACTGGCCAATCTGATCCATCTGGATCGGACCGAGGCTTGCTCTGGGCTCACTCCAGCGTTGCTGGAGAGCGTGGCCCAGTGGAATAAGGTTGCGCCCCCCTCACTCCCTGTCATTTTGTACTCTTCCTGCTTCTGTGGTGGGTTATCTGATGCCTTGCTAGTTTTACATACTGGTTAGCGATGGCGTAGGTATTGAGTCTTAAGGATGGTAAGGGAAACCGTGTCCTTCCCAGAGGATGGATGGGCCTGTGGAACCCGAGCGGGCGATGTCCTTTTCAAAGTGCAGATGACTCCCAAAGAATGAGTCAGGGGACGTTTAAAGCCGTGGGTTCTGAAGAGGCTCAGTTTGCAAAATCCTGAGGTTCTTGAATGAAAAAATTCAATCAACACTCGCAAAACCACATACTTGCTGGTTGAGGCCAAAGGTCAACTTGACTACACTGTTCTTGGGGGAGGGGAGCTCAGTGTGGCTTGCCAGTCAGTCCCGGGGATTTTACAAGCCCCTCACATGCATTAAGTTCTTACATGCACAAAGATGAAGGCTTTGGTACTGAAACCAGAGACCTCGTGTACTCGAGAATCTTCACCGCTAATCTTGGACAGATTTTCTTTTTAGGAATGAAGGAAAATTCTCCCATTTTTGAGCCATTCTTTTATGTCAATTCTACAAAATTGCATGTAACTTTATAAATATTTTTAAAAGATATAGTTTTGTAAATATTTAATATTCTGCTAATTTGATTTTGAATTGTAAATGTTAAGTATTGTTTTTGAAGTTTTTATGTTTTATTATACTTTGTTAAAAAGGAAAAATTGTACATTTTTAGAATGTTTTTATGAGTAAATTTAATGTACTGAAAATAAAAATTAAAAAAAGCTGTTTCATTTTATTAGGTCTTTGTCTCCTAGAATATGAAGCACACATCCTTTCAAATAAATCGCCAGTTCTTGATCTACAACCTAGGGAGTCAGCCCTTTCTGCCTTCTCCACTTGACAAGAGAGATAGATGGTTTTAAATCCATTCTCTGTCAAGTTTCCCAGGTTTTAAAAACCATCCTTGTGGGGCGCCTGGGTGGCTCAGTTGGTTAGGCGACTGCCTTCGGCTCAGGTCATGGTCCTGGAGTCCTGGGATCGAGTCCCGCATCAGGCTCCCAGCTCCATGGGGAGTCTGCTTCTCCTTCTGACCTTCTCCCCTCTCATGCTCTCACTCTCTCTCTCGGATAAATAAATAATTAAAAAAACAAAAACAAAAAACCATCCTTGCTATGACCAGAAACATTAACTCTTGATTTGGGATGTTCCAGCTCTAGGTTCCGTAGGAAGTCGAGACTGGCACGAATCGGTGTGAAATTTCTCTGGAATGTTTCCAGACACACGGTATACGTGGCACGAACACACCCTGGCATTTAAGGCTCCGTCCTCTCGCGATTTGGGATGGTGGTGGTCCAGTGAGCGTAAGCTGGCACAGGACCGTGGTGTAATCGTGAGCCCTGCCAGACACCGGAGGGAGAAACCGGGTGCCTTTATCCCCACGGAGGTCCCCAGGGCCCCTTGTCGGGCCTGTGGCTACCCAGAGGGAAATGTTCATGCAGCCCCTGAGACTTGCTGTTCGGGCAGGCCAGGCCTCTGAAGACGGGAGCCACGCAGACCAGAGCAGCAGACTCGGGGAGCAGAACATTTCCCCCTCTTGCCCCCGCATTCTTCCGCAAACAGATGAAGCGCGCCATGGCGCGGCAGGTTTTCAAGTCGCTTATTCCCACGGAACACCCAGGTCCCACATCCATCCACTCACTTTGTGCCACGTTTTAGTTCTCGGGAGAGGTTACTTGTGTAAAGACCAGACCAGCTGGCAGAACCTTGACCAAGGTGAGGAAGGTGCCTGGGACAGAGAGACCTGCAGAGGCGGGTGCCCCTGCCCGCCCGCCCGGCGTGGGATAGCACAGACGGCACACGGCGTGGCACGCATCAAACACCGATCCATTAAACTGAGCTTGAGGACAGTTTTTAGTTGTGCCTTTATTCACCTTAGTTCGTTAAAAATGTACTTGGTTCAGAGAGCCTAGTGACCACCCACTGAGTGGGGCGGAAGCCACCCCTCCCTGCATGGTACTTGTGTTTTTAAAGAGCAGGATCTCGTCTAGGAATCTTCCGGATCACTCAGCGGTTCCCAGAATGTAAGCCCCCATGACGCGCACGGTCTAAGCAGACGGGCCGGCGAGGAAGTCACACCCCGCGAAGCGCACGGACTCCGAGTGGCCCGCGTGGGCGGATGCGCGGCGGCCAGAGCAGCTGGAAGGCCGGGGTCGAGCGCGCGCCCCCCCGGAGGAAGTGACCCCCACGGGCAGGCGTCGCACTCGCCCAAGCACACAAGGCCAAGGCGCGACCTGCTGCGGAGCGGAGCGGGGCGGTGCGCGGGCCTTCCGAGCCGGCGCCGGGAACGCACACCGCGAGCACCGGGCGGCAGCGGCAGCGGCAGGCGTCCGCCATCCTAGGGGAACCCGGAGAACGTCCAGCGCCTGACACGGCCGGTCTGTGAGGAGCGCTCGGTCTCCTGCTGCCGCTGCTTTCGTCCGCCTGCCATGCGCGGGCGGGAGGACCTCCGACGGCTGGACGGCCCAAGGACAGCGGCGACACTCGTCACACGTGGTCACTCTAATAGGAGTCACACACTTGACACGGAACTCGGGTCCCCTACAGCTCTAGGCCGAGAGGTAGAGCGCACGCGTCCGGGTGGCAGCGCTCGTCTGCCCTGCGGCTTCCAGCGCCGAGCTGAGGCCCCAACCCGACGGAGGGTGTTCCCATACCCGGCGGGCGGCTTCCCGGAGTGGGCCAGCCACGACAAAGCCCCGCCGTCCTTCTCTGGGCCCTCTGAGAAGCTCGGCCAAAATTTCAAAAGATTCAGGGTTCGTACTGAGCGGTGGTGCTTCTCTGTTACGGCCCAGAAAAGCAAACGAGTCGGCCGGCAGCGTCCGCGCTCACTAGGAGCGGGAACCCTGGGCCGCGGGTCAGCCTTGTCCTGCCCCGTTTTCCCAACGACTATGGCAAACCGGGCGGGCGTCTGTTGGGGGGGG
>ML098607.1:11155-25790 GCA_003697995.1 Taxidea taxus jeffersonii
AGAGAGAGAGAGAGAGAGAGACAGTGAAAGAGGGAACACAAGCAGGGGGAGAGGGAGAAGCAGGCTCCCCTCTGAGCAGGGAGCCTGACGCAGGGCTCGATCCCAGGACCCTGGGGTCATGACCTGAGCTGAAGGCAGATGCCTAACGACTGAGCCACCCAGGCACCCCTCAAACCGCCCAGTTCTGCTGGAAGACTGGCAGCAGGGCAGTCCCAAAAGTGCAGTTTGTACTCTGGCTGCTCAGTGCTCCATTAACCCATCTTGGTGTCCTTCCCATAAGAGAACCTACAGCAAAACTGCTGAAAAAAAACTCTAAACTACTCTTAGCATAGGATGGAAGCTGATTGCATGGAACATTATTGGTTTGAATTCCAGAGGTTTGACCCAAATAGAAACGTTTAAATTTAATTGCAGATTTCCCACCCAGGTGAGGCTAATGGACAGGTAACCTTGATCTTAACAGTTGTATCCCAAATCCTTTTTACGTTTATTCGCCAAAATGCACCCCATCAAGTAAAATGAGTGTATCCACAAAGGTTTTATCAGAGAAGCACCATCACTAGGGGTGATATAATAACAAGGGATTGATTTATGCAGTGTGGGAGTTGGTTGAACAGTCTCTGTGAAGTTTGCCTTTGCCTCTGGTACTGGAACTCAAAGTTAGCAGGCAGGCAGCTAGGGAGAAAAGATGGGCGGCAAGTAGGGGAAGCACAGACAAACTGGAACGTGTGAGGAGGAGGCAGAATCTGCAAGGACGGCTGGACCTGCAATGACACTCTCAGCTACCTTCAAGGCACCAAATCTATAGCTCAGGTGACCTGTGGAAGAAGCTGCAGCCCCTCTGCCCTGGGGGAAGATGCTCCTGGCCCGGGAACCAAAGGGTGCTGGAAGCACTGTGGTCCGGCTGCTGCTGCCTTGGTGCCGTCCGGTGGAACCTCTGAATCTCTAAGGACAGGTGTGAGGGACACCATTGCCCCAGGTCAGCACCAACCTTCTGAGCACAAAAAGAAAATGGCTACTTCATTTCTGCCAAAATTTCTCTTCAGACCTGAGCCAACTGTGCAAGGAGGAGGACTCGGAAACCTAGTCTCAGCTTAGCTAAATTGACAGAATCAACATCCACCCCAGAGAGGAAGAAGGAAGCTTGGTCAACTGTAAAAATATCAGAATCTCGATTATGTTTCTGGATGGAAAACGGAATGTGCTTTACAATCAAGTAGACAGGTCAACTGAGGGCAGGAAAATGGGACATTTTCACTTTACATGACAAAAGGAATCTGAGATGGAGCATAGACAAGCTAAAAGCCCAGCATAAATTATTCAAAATATAAAAAGATACAGAGAAAATGAATAGACACCTTGAATAGAATCAAAGTGTTAAAGGCATCCAAACTGCCTTAGGAAAAGAAGATTCCTTGAAAGGGCTCTCTCTAGTAGTAATAGCAATAAGAGCACCAGGGAAAAAGACATTTAGGTCTTCACCAACATCCCTGTGAATGAGCAGGAATGTGCTAGAGAGTAAATCAGAGGATTTCTGTGCTCATAAAAATCCTTATGAAGGGGGGCACCTGGGTGGCTCAGTGGGTTAAAGCCTCTGCCTTTGGCTCAGGTCGTGATCTCAGGGTCCTGTGATCAAGCCCCGCATCAGGCTCTCTGCTCAGCAGGGAGTCTGCTTCCCCCCCATCTCTCTCTGCCTGCCTCTCTGCCTGCTTATGATCTCTGTTTGTCAAATAAATAAATAAAATCTTTAAAAAAAAAATCCTTATGAAGGAAAGAGATCCAGCTCTTCCTGTCAATTCTCAGCATCTCTGCTAAATGACCCACAGGACAAAGTGAAGTAATATACCATAATCCATGGCCTGCCCATATTGTCACATCCTTAGTAATCTGGGGGTCCCAAAGGTGGATTTCTGATTGAGTTCCTGGAATTCTTAACACATGCGTGCTCACACATTCATACTCTCTCCTCTCACATTTTTCAACCCCCATAATTTTCTCTAATGGGAAACTAGAGCCTTGAGTTGTAACCAGATGGGTAGAACAAACCAGCACTTACTTCTGCAAAGGGACATGGCAGCCTTTGAAACCATCACTGTGATAAACTGCTAATGACAGACATTCTGAAGTGTTTCAGAGACACTTAGAAGATGTGCTTTAGCTAGAGAGGCTTCCGTTAGTTGGACCTGCCACTTTTCCTATATATCATTAAGCTGTGCTGCTGCTAATTGCAAACATACAATTACCCTCAAGTGCACTTATCCTTGACCTGCCCACATTATAAATATTTTAGATCTACATGCTTCTAGTCTGAGATGACTGGGATTCATCTTTTCCTCTCTGGGTTACAGACCAGGTTGCTCTTTACAACTGGAACAGAAAGCCAGGACTCATTATATCTTGATTTTATGATAATATTTTAAGAGGAGAAGAATTTTAACTAACATGTATGACTTAAAATGTAATATTTTAAGAGGAGAAGAATTTTAACTAACATGCATGACCTAAAATGTAATATTTTAAGAGGAGAAGAATTTTAACTAATATGCATGACATAAAATGTAAATCACGACTATATATATTTTCTTAAGATTTTATTTTTAAGCGATCTCTACACCCCAAATGGGCTTGCAATCATGACCCCAAGATCAAGAGTTGCATGCCCCACCAACGGAGCCAGCCAGAAGCCGCATGGCTATATATTTGAGGATTTTATTTATTTATTTGTTTGTTTGAGAGAGAGAGAGGGCACAGGCATGCACGCAGGGGGAGGGGCAGAGGGAGAGGGAATCTCCAGCAGACACCATGCTGAGCATGGAACCCCACACGGGGCTGGAACTCATGACCCTGAGATCATGACCTGAGCCAAAACCAAGAGTCAGTCACTTAACTGACTGAGCCACTCGGGCACCCTGACTGTATATTTGAAAGGGAAATTATGCCATACAAATTTAAACTAAGAGGGGGGAAAATAAAATAAATACATTATTTAACTGGTAAAAAGATTGGCATCTTGTTGACTCTCTAAAGAAACAAAATCTCTCCCTGGACATCCCACATTAGCCCGAGTGTTGTTTCTGATGTTTGACAGAAACTGGGCCTCTACACTGACAATGTGACTGTAATTTATATTGACTATTTCAGTTCTTTAACTTCTGACTGGAACCAGAAACATCTCCAGAGCACAGAACATGTAACAACAATTGAACATCTCAGCAACATAACAAAATGCTGAAATAACATTAATACATGATTTCTCATACTTACCCAAAGTATTCCATGGATTATTTCAAGATCTATATAGCTCAAATCAATTTCTATCTAGAGATCTACCTTCAAAGGTTTGAAAGTTTTAACATTAAAGACAGAATTTTAAATAAGAGCCCATAAAGAATTTTAAGTAAGAGCCCATAGGGAATGAAGCCTTGGCTGCCTTGGGGCCCTGGCAAGCTCCAAAGAGCCAAATGGACCCGCCATTTGGTATGAATGATGTTGTCTTTGTGGACACTTCCTTCAGCGGTAGATTGCTCACAGCTCTCTTGGTATGGAGGAACATCAGACCCAGGTCGGCCTCAGAATCACTCCCCAGAGCCTTCCTGAGAGTAAAGCAGGACAGCTAATGGCTGTGGGCAATGGATGTGGTCAGATGAGGGGACCACCCTTTCTCTAGAAGTAATTGCGTGACCTTCCTAAAGAAAAAAAAAAAGAATAGGTTTATTAGAATAGGCATGTCTTCCTTTCCCTCCACGCTCTTCCTTCCTCCCCACAACCAAACAGGACAAAATGGCCATTTGAGTGAATGCTTTGAATGCTTCCTCTATCACCTTTGACATTACCACCTGGATGGGTGAGGCCTATTGTGTTTTTCTTCCTCCTTCCCCAGCTCGGCTCTGAGAGAACATGGATGCAGTTACTAATAAATTATTCACTGGAACTCAAGGACCAGTCCTTAGTTTAATAGAGTAAAACAGATTCCTCTCAGGGTAAAAGCAAGGCCTTAGCCACATCTTCGAGTGATTCAACCTCTTTCTGGCTGCTACACTGGATCGGGGAAGGCCTGCTGGTGCCTCTGTCTGCTGGGAGAGCGTTAGAGCCTGGAGAACCTGCTGTGTGTCGTGCGTGTTCTTCAAAGGCATGTTCTCTGCGGTACCCTTGGCTTTGAAAGGCTTGACTGATGAGCCCATGCTATTCCTGTGGATGCCTTAGGGGAGAGTAGGGCAAGGTAGAAATTGAGGGCACAGCACCGAGAAGTTTCCCTGGGGGCACCAGTTTCTAATTGGCCCCCCGCACAGTAACAGGCTCTTGGTTAATAGAGGCCTCCAGTTTCTGAGAAAACCACTACAAACCAGTGTGACACTAGTGACCTCCCCATTTCCAACAGAGAGCCTCTGGCCACAGAAGCAGATTTCTTAAGTCTCTCCATCTGGAAGCCTCCAATAAGAGAGTCAGTGCTCCACCCCCCATAAAGACCGGACTAGCCCCTGAGGAGCAAGGGGCTGGTGGTGTTACAGCAGGTCTCATGCTCACACCAAAAACACATACCCATTACAAGCCTACCCTGGAGAAGGGGAGTCGAAATTTGAATCGCTTATGAGGCTAGTTTGGACAAACTTTAGTAACTGAAAGTGACCTGAGAGATGTCAGATCTGCCTAAAATAACACCAGGGAATGAACTGGATGGTATGAAAGGACGTGGTTGCAAGCTATAATTAACAATATGTAAAGCCAGGGGACCTGGGTGCCTCAGTGGGTTAAGCTTCTGCCTTCGGCTGGGGTCATGATCTCAGGGTCCTGGGATCCAGGCCCTGTTCGGGCTCCATGCTCAGCAGGGAGTCTGCTTCTCCCTCCGACCCTCCTCGACCCCCACCCCTGCTTGTGCTTTCTCACACACTCTCTCAAATAAATACATAAAAATCCCTTCTTCAAGTTGAGGCCCCTCAAATACACAGGTTACCTAAAATGTGTAATAATTTAGTTTCAGTGCATTTTTAGAGCAACACCATGGAGAAAAAAGGAATGGGCAAAAAGCTTCAGATTTTTCTAGTTGTCTCTCCCCTAAGGGTATTTCACCTGTCCCTGAAAAGGAGCCCCATGGCAGTCTGGGGTCGGAGACCTGGGCAGGGAGTCAAGAGGCCAGAGCCCTGCATCCCGCAATGGCAAGGCCACAGACTCTGACAAGCCCCACTGCCTCCTCAGGCTGTTTTCTCATCGCTCAGATGCCCAGCGGCACGGGCTCCCCACCTGCTTCCAATTTCCCCTCTACGTGCTCATGAATGACTCGTAACCTGACCTTTTATAGGGGCCAGAGCATTTGAAACACATCAAATACAGGTAAAATACAATTCCAACAGTGAATCCACAGAAATCACCAATTAGAGTAGTACAAAGATTCCTTCACTCCAGGGTTTGTGCGTTGCTCTGGAAATCAGATGAGATCTCACCCACGTTCCAAAGTGGCGTTATTAAGTGGACGTTGGTGATGCAGCACGAGCCTGACGAGCCTGACCAGGTGGCTGTGAGATGTCTCACCTGGGACCCCGAAGTCTCCGCCCCCATCGGCGAGGGGCGGCTGCAGTCCCCCTCCCCCGCCCCCTCCCGCGCAGCTGTTTGGCCATTTCCGTATAAAAGGAAGAGACGAAAAATCCCAGAGCTCCTAGGGACGGAGTTACTCGCGGCTTTTCTTTTTTCTTCCTCTGAAAAAGTGTTTAAAAAGTTATTAAATAGGGGCGCCTGGGTGGCTCAGTGGGTTAAAGCCTCTGCTTTCGGCTCAGGTCATGATCCCAGAGTCCTGGGATGGAGCCCCCCAGCCCCCCATCGGGCTCTCTGCTCAGCAGGGAGCCTGCTTCCTCCTCTTTCTCTGCCTGCCTCTCTGCCCACTTGTGATCTGTCTCTCTGTCAAATAAATAAAATCTTTTAAAAAAAGTTATTAAATATGTTAAATGTACAGTAAGATACAGATAAAAGTATAACAGTTTACCTTACCCAGGTTTTAAAATCATTAACATTTGGCCACATGTGTTTAGATTAAAAAACCACAAGGAAGGATGGAAGGAAAACATTTCAGCGGGACTCAAAATGCCTCCCCAATCTCAACTGAGGAAATACTGCCTCTCCCCAAAGGTAATAACTTTCTTATTCATGTGCCTTTTTCCTGCTTATGTTTTTATACTTTTTCGACAGATTTGTTCATGAGTATATTGTAAGGTTTTACAGGCGAGATAGGCGCAAGGCAAGGTTTGTTAAAGGCGCCTCCGGCGAGGTTCCGCGACTCAGGAGAGGAGAGTAGGGAAGTCGAGCCGGGGGAAGGGGTTGAGTGAGCTTTTATTAGGCCAGGGCAGGGCGGGGGCTCATAACCATATTTGGCAAGATTAGAGGTTGGGGGTTGGAAAGCCCAAAGTGGCTGGTTTCTGTTTCTCGAATAAGTTTCGGTTCACTCAAGCTGACATGTCCTTGACAGATGTCCTTCTGGCGGGAAAGTCCTGGGTAGGGGAAGATGGCGGCCTGGCGGCCATTTTATTGCTCCTATTGCATTCCCAGGGCTACTGACCTAACATATATATATTTTAATATTTTACATAAAGGGTATCATACTGAAAATGACATTTCATAATTTGCACTTTTGACATTTTAGATTAATCTGTGTTGAAATATGTAGATGTTGATTCATTTTAGCCGAGTATGCTATTTCCTTATACAATGTTGAAACCACAATGATCTGTCCCACTATTGGAGGATATTAAGCCTTCTAATCAAGTCACATGACAAACAGTGCTGCTGAAGGGATCACCGTTGCCTGCCTGCCTGTCTTTGACTGTACCTATCCAAGTGGCAAATACTGAAGGGAAAATGGATTCTCCGAAGGGTACAAACGTAATCTACACTCACAGAGACTGCAGAATTGCTCTTCAAAGTGGCTGCGCACATCGACACCCCGTTAGTAATAGGTCAGTTCTTATTGCTCAACATCCTTGTGAACATTGATCATTACCAAACCTGAATTTTAGTTATTCTGTGAAGTGCAAAATGGTATCTAACTCCCTTGTGATTATAACTGGCATTTCCCTGAGCACTAGAGATGGAGATTTGTTTCATGTGTGTTGGACTCGAGAGGCTTCTCTTTTATTAACCGTTTCTGTTCTTTACTCATTTTTCCATTGGGCTGTTGCCTTTTTCTTATGGGTTTGTATTTCCTTCTGTTTTGAGATACTAATCCTTTCTTGGTTGAAAATAGGAGTGGCAACATCTGACTTGTTCTGCTTTCTGCTGGTGGATGTGGCTGTCGACCTTGTGAGAATGGTAACAACTGACACTTGGCTTTGGACTTGGGGATGGAGAGGAAGAGTTAGTTTTTCACTTAGCTGTGATTTTGGCTACGGGAGTGCAGCCAAAAGTATTCATTAGGTCCAGCCTAGCTTACTACAGTACTACAGTGAGACTTGGGGCTAAAGCTCTTCAGAAAGGGTTACTTGTTTTGTTTTCTTTTCTGTGGGTCTCATAGGAAGGGAGGGCTGATAAGGAAGGGCTTAGGATCCCGGTGATCCCAGCCCCACATTTCTCATGGCTATCTGTACATTCAAATCTCCTGGGGAACTTGAAAAAACAGTATGGATAACCTGGCTTTACCCCCAAAACAATTAAATCAGACTTTCTGAGGATGGATTCCAGGCATCAACATTTTAAAACTTTCCAGGGGATTCTAATGTGCAGCCAGGATACTGAGCCACTGACTTCAACAAATACCCCTTAACCATGGCCCATTGTTATTTTCCACGTTTTGAAGTTTAAGTCAAGACCCCTGCCCTCATTAAGAATTATTAATTAGCTCTGGGGAGAGGTTAAGGGTTCTCTGTGCAGATACGAAATAACTCTGAACACATGTGTTTTTAAAAGGCCAAGAGACTGATGACTATGTGATACAACAAGGTTTCTAAATCACAGGCAGTGTTGAGATCAGCAAGCTAGGGAGTTCTGTATTCCCTTTTCCTATCCCCTCCATTATTTGATCTTTGTTTTGGTCTCCTTGGAAGACAAAGATGCTCAGTCTATAACATTTTTGCAGCTGGAACTATGGTCCCTGGAGCCTGAAGCCTTCATTTTATGCTGAGGGTTGTGAGGGTGAACCAGCAAGATTTATAGTATTTTTCTGTCCTGATGACTCCCTTCTCTATTTCCCAGCTAACCCCTGTACTAGTAGTCTTCTCTGCTATGTTGTGATGCATTTTGGTTCCACAAAGGACCCCTTCGGCACTGACCACACTAGATCCTATTCTCCAGGGCATCTGGGAGTTTCCCTCGGCTCTGAGGCCTTCTTGGAGGTAGAGACAAAAGTTTCCAGCACACATCACAGGGAAGAACAGAGGTTCTTGGAAGATGCTGTGTCTCCGTCGTCGACAAACAAACGTTTCCAGATTTCCCTTTGAAGCTGCCCTATTCGTCTCTCCAGGGAAGAAGGACAAGATTTCCTGTTGGCATTGGCAGACTATTCAGATGCAGTCCCAAGGTATAGGAGCAGAAGGTACCGGGGCTATTTTCAAAAGGGCACGTGTCTCAACTTGAAATGTCTGCTGAGAGAAACTACTAAATGCTCCTTTTCTCAAGCAATTAGAAACTCACTGATGAATGACGGAAGGCCCAAAACTTCAAGTCATTCCCCTCTTCCCACTCCCCCAGGTTGACACTGACTTCTGGCTCATTCTTCGTCACTCTACCCTCCACATTCAATGATAGCTATGTTTTTTTGCCTCTTTCCAGGCCCAGGCTGTGGGTCTTTTCCTTATCTTGTTTTCCACCTCATCTCTTAATTTGTTCTTGAAAGAATGTTAAGTTTTTCTCATGCTAATTGTTTGCTTTGAGGCTTGGGTTGCTTCTAAAGCCTTTTTTTACTACTCCCATCAGAAGGTTTAGCCTGCTCTTGAACTTTGTTACCTCAGGAGGATGGGTTGGGAAGGGAGCAACAAGGTCTTTCGCTTTTTCTTTGTAAAACTTTCTTTACTTTCTTAAAATAGGCAGTGTGACTTCAGTTAAAAATATTAAGAAGTACATTTAGTCACAAAACTGAAAAGTGCACCCTTTGTTGGAATTTATGCAACCTACCATGCACATTTTGTGATAAATTTATGCATTTTACATATGTACATGGACATTGTCCAGCATATAGTAAATGAACAAAAACAAACAGATGTGCCATCATTTTGCAAAACAAAGGATTTGTGTGGAAACTATAGGTGAGAGGAAATTCCAAGTTAAATACGAAAATACAGTGCTGGGCCCAGTGTGGAGTGTGCTGTTGATGGGCAACTGCTGTTTTCTTTGTTCTCATCTGAGAAACTGGAATGAGTTAAAGTCAAGGAACATGCTGAGCTTTAACTCCTTCCATAGTTGCAAAGTGACACGAGGCATGATTTAAAGCCAGACAGCCTGCCCAGGTTTTCAGTTCTTAGTGGAAGTTGTCTGTCTTTGATTGATGACATAGGACTAGGGGTTCTGAACACCCATTGTGACTGACCTAGGGCTGAATACCGCCGGGCAGATGGTTTGCTGCATTCCCATAATTTTTTTCTGGCTCCAGTTAAAGCCCTTGGATTTGAGTAGCTGTGGGATCTACTCGGAGATTGTTGGCTGGTCCTGGACCCAACATCCACTGATAGGACCCCAAGGAGTCAAGGCTATTTGCATGTCAGACCAGGGCACCTGGACCTTGAGACTGACAGCAGGCTCTGGGGACTGACTCGGACTTGGGTCATCCACAAAGCTAAGGTTGGGCTCTAAGCTAAGTTCCGCTGGGAGCAGGAGGCAAGGTCAAGTGGGAGCATTCATAGCCCCAATGGCCTGAGACAGACAGAATCCTAGACTCCTGCCCAGCAGGGAGATCAGACAGGACCTGTTCTGACCTCCGCAACATGGATTCAGCCGACCCTGGGTCAGCTTTGGTTTTGGCCCAGTTGAGGTGGTATCAATGCTGCTTTTTCAACTTAAAGTTTTCCTTGAAAGTAACCAAAAATAGGAGAGAATTATCTTGCAATATATTTTTTGCAAATACATCTTTTTGATCACCATACTTTGTAGCTGCATTTCTTTTGTTGTTGTTGTTAGAGGGAAAACATATCTGAATACTAGGGATGCCTGGGAGACTCAGTCGGTTAAATATCTGCCTTGGGCTCAGGTCATGATCCCAGGGTCCTGGGATAGAGCCCTGAAGACGGATCCCTACTCATCGGGGAGTATCCCCCATCCCCATCCCCCTGCCACAAACACCTGTGCTGGTCCCCCTGCTTGTTCTCTCTCTCTTCTGTCAAATAAATAAATAAAATCTTTTTTTTAAGATTTTATTTATTTATTTGACAGAGAGATCACAAGTAGGCAGAGAGGCAGGCAGAGAGAGAGGGGGAAAGCAGGCTCTCCACTGAGCAGAGAGCCTGACATGGGGCTTGATCCCAGGACCCTGGGATCATGACCTGAGCCCAAGGCAGAGGCTTTAGCTCACTGAGCCACCCAGGCACCCCTAAATAAATCTTAAAAAAAAAAAAAAAAAAGCCTGAATCCTAAACAAACAAAAAATTCTATTAAGTGGTTACATTGGTGGTTGGAAATGATGCTCTTGGTAAATTTCTTTTTAAAGTGTAACTTGTTTTCATTGGCATAGAACATTCCACAGGGACTTGTGAAAAAGTACAGGGGCTTCTTTGTGTTCTTAGGCCCTAATTCAAGGAATTGTTGATGGATCAATAATGCTACAACTATTTAAACTTCTGAGAGAATTCATCCTACTGGGGTTTCTTTAAGTTTAAGGGAAAATATTTTTAGGAAGCTCACTTTGGTGGGGGAGAATTCAATTGTGGATTCATGATTGGTTAGGGAGGGAGAGTTTGGGAACTTTCCTAATGACCCCATTCTGAGTGAGGAGCCAAGTCCAGCCCCTGCGACCACACACTCACATCCTTCCGGCCATTCTAGCTGTGGAGGGAGGTCCAGGAGTACCTCCTGTCCTGAGACAACTGGTTAGGGTGGGGACAGGTCAGGAATACAAAGCGAAAGTACCAGAAGCTCTCTCTGTGTCCTGGGCCTAAATTCTTGTTTGATTCATTTAGCCTACAATAACCCCCTGAATTGGTGCCCTTTGAGAACCTGACTCTCCCCAAAGGATAAGAGTTTATTTATAATTACTCTGTGATGAAATCAGCCATAATAGAAATTAATCCTACGCACTTTTAATATGTAAAATTGCTGAAGATTTCATGTTCATTCTCATTTCATTTTAGTTCTCCTAAGACCTATCCTGGCCAAAATGTTGATTGTGATATTTAGAAAGGACCCAGGCACTTCTGTTTTTATTAAGAACTGGTATACTTATAGCTGGACAGTCTTTTACTATCTGTGTCTACCTGATAACATAGCAGAGATTCAACAACTACATCATAAATGAATAAAGACTAAAGGAGAGTTTCAATTCCATTTTGAAGCATTTATCAAGTACCTGGTATATCCAGGAAGAATGGATACAAACTTCTGCTCCTGAACCTGGCCAATCTCAGCCTCACACTTGCTGTGTCATCCAAATAATTAAGAGATGGTTCCCGTCCCTTCGAATCACTTGTTCTTTGAGCACAAGTTTAAGTTTGATTTCTACATATTACACAATGGAGTCAACAAATGAGGTTTTCCCAACGTGGATACTATTGGCATTTTGGACTCAATAATTTTTTGTTTCAGGGACCGCCCTGTGCACGGGGCGGGGGTGGGGGCATTTAGCAACCTGTCTGGGGGCTGGTAGGACACACCCCCCACTTAGACAACCAAAAATGTGTAGGGATTGCCAAATGCCCTTTGGGGGGGCATGAGTTAGAAACCACGAGTCAGAAACCATGGTTCTCTGTAAAAGAGTAGTATGTGGTTATGCCATCTTAAACAATACTAAAATTACTAAAATACTAAAAAACAACACTTAAACAATACTAAAAATACTGAAATACTAAAATTACAATGCTAAAAAATTACAATACTAAAATTACAGAAAAACCCAATAACCCATTTTTCTTGTTGTTCAGTGAAGGTGTTTTGTAATATTCTGCTCTGAGGAACACACATTGAATGGACTCTTCTCTGGGAAGCAAGGGTTTTGTTTATGGGAGCAGGAAGTGTTGTTTTAGTTCAGAGATTGGTAGTTAAAAAACTGAGAAAAATAAAAATTAATTCTCTGAAATAGAATAATGGGAAAATGAAGACCCAGATAGAGAAATCCTCACCCTGGTGGACTCTAACATTTAAAGAAGTAAAATGAGTAAGTACACGTAATAAAAAATGAATTCAAGAAAGTAAAAATGGAAAACCCATGTCTCTCCCCTCCCTGATCCTCCTAACCTCCCCAGACCTAACCACTTTAAACATTTTTTATTTCAGGAAAAAGAAGGTTTACAATCAGGAAGGTTTAAGGTCTCCTTGGGGGGATTGGAACAGATACAGGTGTGAACTTGGAAACAGGGCAGTGACTTGAAGCTAATGCCAATTCCGAATAAATCTGAAAGAGCAGGACTTTGAGACTATTCATTACTTATCTCCCCTCCCTAGGAAGGGATCATCTTCTTTTTCCCAGGCTGCCCTGGCTGCGTACTTGAGAAATGGAGCTGTTTTAGTTTAAATCTGATAGGGTTTTCACTCGAGAGCAGGCTTGCTGAGACTGGTCCTGGCAGGGAGTCCCGTCCCCATCTTTGTTAAGGCTGACCTGCTATGTTGGTGCCAGGGACTCATTTACAGCCTTTCTTCCTTGGTACACAGGGCACCCACTCTTTCACTGCATTAATGTGTTGTTCTGAAGAGAACAATTCGGCCTTTGTCGTCACGCCAAGGTTCTCCCCCCCGCCAGGACCTGTGAATGGACACAGGTTTCTAGAGAAGTGGGCACTCCCCCTCCCCGGTACAGTAGTTCCTGTCCTCTCCTTAAAGGTGCCTGTGGATTACAGTGACTTGCCTTAATGAGTCGGCTCTTCAGAAAGTCCCAAATTTGTTTGATGTCCTGAAGCACTTTAGATCAAGAGCCCAAAGCTGTAGACTTTACAAAGAATCTCCTAGTATTCTTGAAGCCTGATTTTCCTCCAGTGAATGAATCTCTTTATGTGTTCTAGCCACTAACTCCCTAAAGTTCAGATGCATAGAAGTAAAAGGGGGCATTTGTAGGAGGAAAACAAGATTTCAGGACAGCAGAATTTTTGGACTATGGGTGAACTTTCATGACCTTTCCCTTCTTAATATATTACCATTTGTTCGTTCACATTTTCATGCGGTCACAGACATGGGTTAAACAACAACTGAATGCAAGAGACTTTCTGGCCCTGTATGGGATACAGGGATCCCTGCCCGGGAGGGAGCAGGTCAGAGAGGCCGAGAGCTCTGAGTTTGAATCAGAGCACTTAGCAGCTTTGCCTCTTCAGGGCCGTGTGATCTTGGAGCAAGTCCCTTCCCCACTGTGTCTCAGATTCCACATCTGAAGAATGATGAGCATTAATGGATACGTGCTTGCAAAGCACATACTGCCTAGCATCTTCTAACCACTTGTTTGATGTTCATGGAAAAAAGGTGAATAATTATAAGCATTGTGAGCAAGAACAGTAAATGCAATGAGAAGTCAGAGGGAGGGTATATTTGCAGAGTGAGGAGCATTAGCCTCTCTAACAAGTTCTGTGTCTGTGGTTGCACACAGAAGGGATGGCTTTCTAGGCTACCTCTGCTCCCAGTGACTCGGAGATCCTACCTCCTTCCATCTGTAGCCTTCTAGAGCTTCAGAATCCTTGACTTCAAGGTACCTGAGTAGGAAAAAAGAGAGTACATGTTTACTAGTGCTCGGGACATCTTGTACTGAGGCCTGTCTTTCCGTTAGCTATTATTGTTGACACAAAGGGCCTCAAACTTAGCTGCTTAAAACCCTCTCGGTTTCTGTGGGTCAGAAATTCTACAGAGGCTTAGCCGGGTGGCTCTAGCTTTGGGTCTCTCCTGAGGCTGGAATTCCGATTTGGCTGGGCTGCAGTCATCTGAAGGCTTGAATGAGATAGGATCCCTCTTCCAAGAGGGCTAATTCAGACAGCTGTTGGCAGACCGTCTCAGTTCTTTGCTGGCTGTTGGCAGGAGGCCTCAGTTTCTTGCCATGTGGACCTCTCCACTGGGCTGTTTGAGTGTTATTATAACATGGTAGCTGGCTTCCCCCAGAGCCAGTGATCTGAGAGGGAGAGCAAGGAGGAAACTCTAATGCCTTTTATGATCTAGTCTCAGAACCCACATGCTGCCATTAGAAGAGGGTCACTAAGTTCAACCCACATCAAGAGAAGTGGAATTCAGCTCCAGTTCTTAAAAGGAGGGGAATCACAGAATTTGTGGACCAAATATATATTGGGCACAGAGCTCCTGGAGCCCTGGGAATTTCTTAAGTGATACGACAAGATAAAGGTGAAAGGAGTGTCTGATTATTTAGAAGAAGCTCCTTTCAACCACATCTCAGTTAATTTTATTTAATGAGGTGAATTTTGGAAAGACCCAAGGGTGAGGAGAACCAGCCCTGTGCTTAGAGGGTTGGCATTCTCAGCCCACTCCTTACAACTTTCAGTAAAGGGCTAAAGATTGAGTTCCTCACCAAGCCTATACATAAAGCCTC